>JAUELF010087795.1:0-15985 GCA_031471495.1 Clinocardium nuttallii | reverse complement strand
GAACTGAATATAGTAGACACGCGGGTATTTTGAACAGCCTCGCTTAAAACAATGGAGACTTTGAGTCACGTTTATACAATTGGTTAATAAGGCCACGTATTCCTAACGTTTATACACTTGGTTAATAAGGCCACGTATTCCTAACGTTTATACAATTGATTAATAATGCCACGCATTCCTAACGTTTATACAATTGGTTAATAAGGCCACGCATTCCTAACATTTATACAATCTGTTAATAAGGCTACGTATTCCTAACGTTTATACAATTGGTTAATAAGGCCACGCATTCCTAACGTTTATACAATTGGTTAATAAGGCCGCGCATTCCTAACGTTTATACAATTGGTTAATAAGGCCACGCATTCCTAACGTCTATACAATTGGTTAATAAGGCCACGCATTCCTAACGTTTATACAATTGGTTAATAAGGCCACGCATTCCTAACGTTTATAAATACAATGGGGTAATAAGGCTATACATTCCTAGCGTGTTTCCTTGACTGTAGTCATGCAGGCAATTTACAAAAAATCCATTTACCCTAATTCGTTCTCCACTGACACTTTAATAGTTCTATTCTAAAAAAGACGTAATTGAATCGTGTAACAAGATGATCTAATCCAGTTTTAGATTAACTCATCGAATCATCTGAACCCAACTTCAAGTCGAATGAAAGCACACACAGCTTTAATTATGTTTTTCTTAAGAAATAAGATTGAGAAGCTAATATTGGGCGTTATGGTTGTCTCAAGAACAATCAAAGTTGTATCGATTCTGGAAAATTCGTTCTTTGACGATTTTTATCGCGTGAGAAAAGAAGGCAAACGTCTCTCTTGTTTACGTATTGCTTAGTTGAATGACATAAGATAAATTCGAAAATATTTTGTATTTCTGTCTGTCTGTATTACGCTGTTAAGTATACTGAAAGGATGATCAGAAGAAATTGTTGATAGAACGACTTGAATACATTTATCAAATCTGTTGTCACTGTATTTGGTTTTGTTTGTAAGACTGAAATCTGATTTTGCTTTATTATACCAAGTCTATGTTTGTGTAATGGATGTCTAAGCATTACAGCCGGAACGACTATTCGACATGCATCCTATTATATAATGACCAAGTTTCAATGAACAGTTTCGTGATGAATGTCATTTCTAAAATAGGGGATATAGAACTAATATTTATTTAAACTCGTGTATATTCATTTAACCCTCTTTATCACATACACAAGAAGTATTGTGGTGCATTCATTTTTCATCAGACGACTTTTAAAAACATTGTGGGCACGTGGGAACTAGCTCTTACTGAGAAAATGTCTCCGGTTACCATGGTTTTTAAGTATGTTCAATAATTCAACTGTTGTTTAAATAAATGTTTCATAAACCTGTTTGATGTTTTTAACCCTTTCCCTCATACGACAAATCTGCAGCAGACTACTTTACTAGACAGCAATATGTGAAATATCTTGTAAAAGGAGAAACTGCTCATGATGAACAATGTCTCCTTTTGACGAAATGTTTTCAAAAGTCGTCTGCAACAGAGGCGTCAGAAAGCGTTTGAATATTTGAAAGGGATGACTTATTAATTACAGATAACCAGACATGCAAGGAAGACGAATCCAATTCGAGATCCGGCTCAACGTCTGTTCGACTTGACGGAATAATACTGGACGTTTTAAACTCCACGACAATCCACGTGGATTGGTGCCCTGTAGCAAATAGTGAAACTATAAATGGTTATAAGATACGTTACGCCGCCGGAGACAATAGCTCCTATAACGAAATATTCGTTACTCCCGGAATATCTAATTACACAATTACCGGTCTGCGGCCAAACACAGAATATGATATATCAGTGAACGCTGTAGACGACCGGCAAAACGTCGTACAGACCTGCGGCTGGGTCAGGCAGAAAACGGATGAATTAGAAGGTAAATTTCTTTTACAAGATAATTACATTTTAAGTAAACAAACGATTAATAACAAATGAGAAAACACTTTCGAGATTAATGTGTAAACAATAATAAAAAACTGATTCTCAATTTCCAACAAATCTACATTTCTTACAAGTCTTGTAAACAATAATAAAAAACTGATTCTCAATTTCCAACACATCTACTTTTCTTACAAGTCTTGTAAACAATAATAAGAAAATGATACTCAATTTCCAACACATCTACTTTTCTTACACGTCTTGTAAACAATAATAAGAAAATGATGCTCAATTTCCAACAAATCTTCATTTCTTACACGTCTTGTAAACAATAATAAGAAAATGATGCTCAATTTCCAACACATCTACATTTCTTACAAGTCTTGTAAACAATTATAAGAAAATGACAAGTACAAGTTCGGAGTTATGATGCCTTGCTTAACTTTTTAATTGTCAAAACCTATATTTTATATTTTATTAAATTCTCATCAATTTACAATCATAAATATATACTTATTGTTAAGATAATATTACAAATAACAAGCACATCACCTTGTCCTACGTTAAGTATATACACTATCAGGATCTGATCATAATCATAAGCATATTTTTATTTTATTTAAGCATGTATCTACATTGAACAATCAAGATTCGAATGCCTATTTTGTATAGAATTTAATAAAAGTAAAGAATATTGACACCCGATAGGTTATTTGTGCACTTACTCACGAATAAGAAATAATTTCAGAAATTAAATGGCGTCCTCTTTTGATCTGAGGGAGAATAATTAACAGCCGATTCGGGTAATGCACAAATATATAGGTAACAAGATAATTGATATGTCAGATACATATTCACAAAGATAATATCACACAAGGTCATTTTTAATTTCCAAACACGTTTGATTTAGATGGTAACATAAGGGGTATTCTTTGGAATTGATTTACTATCGGAATACTAACTTGCGGAGTGGCGTATTTTCAAATGTTATTTTTAACCGTACAACGTTGTTTTTCCCCAAGAATGGATTAAACAATTCAGTTTAACATTTATGCAGATTGTGCATGTATGACAATCACCATGTGAGTCATCTACGATCTCCGTAATCGTATACTTGAGCTATGAAACAGGCAAACCAACCGGTTATCTACGATCTCCGTAATCGTATAATTGAGCTGTGAAACAGGCAAACTAACCGGTTATAGCCACTTCCCGTCTTTATACATTCAAATAAGTATATGTATTTGAGCAACCTGAATCTACGCTATGAGCAAACTTCTTCCAGAACGATCCGTTCACTTGTTTGAGCCGTTCCAAGAAGAAGAAAACATTGTGAACTGCGTTAAGTGTCGATCCGGATCAGCCTAGGCGTGCCGCGCAGGCTAATCTGGGCAGACACTTTTCGCCTCCGGTGGATTGTGTGTTTCAGGCCTCGTTACTTGTTTCCTCTATCCCCCTGAGATGGATGCAAGGTTTTAGCCTGGTTAGCATGCATGGACTGGGTCGATACATTACGTCCATAATGTTGGTTTTCTCGTTGAACGGCTCATTTGTAGATTTCAATTGATTGATTTATTGATTGATTGGGATAAAATGCTGTTTTTCAACAATTTTCAGTCACATCATACCAATGTGTTTCCAAGCTTTCTAAACTCAGTAATTTGTACTTCATACAACAGGCATTACACCGCAACTATTCCTCATAGACAGCTAGCCAAGTGGTGGTAGACGAACGGCGCTTGTCGCTTTGACAGCTGCCAATCATCGGAGAGATTGTTAGTCGAGCTGTATTCGAAGATTGGAATAAGTTGATCTGTCTTTATATTTGTCTAATGTGTAGCAGCACTGTATTGAATCTACAACGGTAAACGGGTGCTTGTACCTGACAAATATGGCTGTTATAAATTTCGTCCACTGCTAAGAGATGGGTGACCGATTTACACACTTCCGTTGGTCAAAATCCGTCATCCAAGTATTTACTAGGAACGTACGAAAAAGTGTCGTTTCTTGCATAAACGAGGCGTTCATTATCATAGTTTCCGTTGAATCTGCATCGACATTGGGTTTGAAATTTCCTAAATCAGTGGTTTCTATTTCTAAGGGCTTCCAAAGAGGCGTTTTTATTACCTGAAAATTAGATTATAATTATTCGGTTTAAAAATGTTAACTTATTGTTTTACTCAAGTGCAAGGTATCACTTTTTTATTTCTTATTTACTTCGATATATGATAAACGTATACACATGGAGGTACCAGAAGGAATATTTACTTATTTTCTTCTTAAATGTGTAGACAGTGAATGTGTTTACCTTGGCGATGTAGGTTATTCATTTGCCTAGCAATGGATCTCAGTAAAGGGGGGGGGGGGGGTAAATAATTCTTATAATATAGTCCAATACATCACTAATTTAACTATTTAGTTTTGATTTCTGCAGTGCATGATATACATATATGTATATAAAGGGAGTTATGTGGCGAATTTCTTTCAGTTGATTTTAATTAACTCTTATTTCGGATATACAAATAAATGCGAAATAGAATTCTTGTGAGCACAATAGAGCCTCCACTTACTATCTGACCCTCACCAAGCTAAGATAGTAGTTAAATAGTGATGACAGCTTCGTTCCTTTAAAAAAAAAGTCAGATCCGCTCATGCATGACTTGGTTATGGCCCTTAAAATTGTCAAAATTGCTATAATACAGCATGTAAACACAATATAGCCTCTATTTACTATCCGATCTTCATCATACTTAGATGGTAGTTAAATATTGATGACAGATTGGTTCCTTTCGAAAACCAGCCAGATCCATGACAGTAGAGGCTCTCATAGACCTTTTGTTAAATAATAAAGTAATCATAAAAATTCAGAAATGTATCATTTATTATTGTATTTAGGTTTGCCTCCTGAAAAGTCTATCAAACAGTATTGATGATCACTTGATTACAAGTTTCAGACCCATATATTTCACGAACATTTATCCCACTTGCAAGTCAACAGGTTACCGATAGTGGTCAGTTTGGACAGAACCAAACATCCGTCTATAGGTGTAGATTCAATACAGTGAGTAAGATCAGAGTGTTCGTGTAGGGTAACTCAAATGTACCTTTTTGCAGATAAAGAGCCGTCTAAAGCCCCCTATGTCGGGATTATTGTTGCTGCAATATTACTAACAGTCGCTATAGTTGTACCTCTCACAGTCCTATTCATGACGTAACATGTAGGTTTCATAATAAAGAAAATGTTGTTTGTTCTTTTCCGTCTCCTTTTATAGTTTCTGCTTCAATTAGTTTGTCCATGTATAGTCCTCATGGCGTATTGCATATCCCTGTAAATTTAAATGTCGCATGATGAATACACAACCAGGTCAGTTCATGGAAAGCGGTATATTTATGACCCTGACATGTCAAAGGTTACGTTATCGTCATTTACACACTCTATTTGAACTTGACCTTTGACATAGCAGGGTAAGAAATTGACCTCAATGAATCATGATCCATTTTATTGTGCGGCATCATGTATGCGTGGTTGAATTTTTGTGGCGCATGGCTGATCTCAGTTCTGTCATTAAATCGTGTTCCTCGTAAATACGTCTTCAACTTAGGAAAATATGCGAAATCCAGCGGCGCCAGATCCGGGGAATGTGGTGGATAGATAGCTCGCTGGAACCCTAATACATCGATGTCTAGTTGTGTGCTCCTAGCGGTATGAATTGGGGCGTTGTCCTGGTGCAATACTACGCTTTCAATGTCCTGGCGCTAATTCCGCAACGAATGCATGAGATCGCGGCATGTGTCAAGTTTAAGAAGAATCGGTAAAGTATGAAGTCGTCAGAGCGACGATGCTGTTGGGGCATTAATATAATCACTCTGACCTTGGCATGTGACTTTTACCTTTGACCTAAGTTCGCGAAATGCAAAATTCGTATACACGGGACGATGCTTGTGAACATGTTTATGACCTATCATAAGAAATGATATCGCAGAGGGGATAATATATACTGTATATATATATTAAATACATTCGTTGTGCTAGTAACGCATGCACGAGCTTAGTACAGGCGACGGCGTCAACTATTTGCGTTTAGCTCATTGTTAAAGTCATGGTTTTTTTAACTTTTCTCAATAAGTACTGGTACTAGGTCTTTCTTTTTTTGAATAAAGCTACATATATTACCCTTCTTCACATTGTATGCTAAAGATGCTGAGTGTGACCTTATTTTTGGGGTAAAAAACTTGATTTTGGTGGTTTTTGGTGACTTTGAGATTTGGTCATAACTTCCTCATGTTTAGTTAGATTGATTTCAAATTGTGAATACATACTTAAACACTTTTTTGTTGGTGGATTTTGAGAATTGAACATAGTTTCTTCATAAGTTTTTTTTTTTTAATTTCTTAGGGTTTTTTAACTTTGCATTTAGCTCTATTTTTTTTTTTTTTTGTATTTTTTAACTTTGTATTTTGTTGTTATTTTACTTTTTGTCTTTTACGCTTGCATTGCTAGTCAACGCTGGAGACAGCGAGACATTTAATTACGATTCATTTTTGTATTTCGTTTATTTACTTCATCGTCTTTGGAAATCCTCAAAATGCTGCATTAATAAAAACAAACTTTACCACTTCATCTCACAAAACATCAGACAAACCCTTGCTGTGTTTAACTATAAAAATATGATAACTGCATTTAAGAAACGTAATTTTGTAAATACATATTACAAAGATAAATGCCTGATTCCATATTGATATGTGTTCATTATCACTACATAATGTTCTTATTGGTATGGGTCGAATGTCATTTTTAACAATTTGCCCATCATATCACTACGGCCTCCTCAGATATACGGGTGTTCCCCCGGCGTTCTCAGTCCATAACAGGCTTTGCAATCAACAGTATGCTTATCTACAGAAGTGACACTTGCCGAATTGGCATGTGTCAAACATGGAAAATAATGTTTGCCAAACTTTGGTTCGAGCTAATAATATATGCATTGGTAACTTTCGTCGTTACCGACTGGGCCACCGGGGCTCGAAACAACTATGCACGATGATCAAATAGTTAATGCCAAATGCACAACCAATTAACCTGTTCGTACCTACACGATTTCTTAATAAAACAAACAATCTTGCTCATGATTAACATTAATTTAAAACATTTTTTCAAGGATGGCTATGTTTCTGTCAAGTGTTGTCATATCATTAGATGTCCTTGTTCTTATAATTGCAGATGGACAGGCTAATAAATTCGAAACACCTTATTTAACTGCCGCTGCTGCGATTGCCTTACTTTTGGTGGCTGTTGTGGTTCCAATTACGTTACTATTTGTTAGAAATTGTGGCCATTGTGCAACATCAAACGAACAAAAAGAAAGGCCAGCTTTAAGTGATCACCAGGTTGGTTCTTGCACTGGTTTTTAAATATGCACTCTTATTTTTACTGTTTTCGGTTCTTTACATGTTGACATTGAAAATATTTGTATTGTGTATATAGGCACTCGCTCAGTTTACAATTGATTAGCTTAAAATCGATAAAATAACTGATGGATACTTCATCTTTGTTCCATTTAAATACAATTTAATCGCTTGCTTAGAGCACGGAACTACTTTTCGAATCCCTTTATAAAAACTAGATCAAATGGCACAATTAATGGTGTACTGAATGATGAAGCATCAGGCTATTTCCTTTGTTTATATTGTTACGTCGAATAAAGTGGCGTTTACGTTTCAGCTCTCTTATATATCATTCTGGCCAAGCACATGCGTTCTCTAGAAATACATCACTATTACAATCAGAGTAAAACTTGTGTGAACAGTAGAAAATATAAGAACTAGCGAGACAAGACAGCTTCTTGGAAATATATCTTTATGCTTTTTTAATCCATATTTGTCGGACATAATAAGCATATATTTGTTTGGTATTATTACACCAGTAACTTGACCTGATCCGGCAAACAATTGCACATCTGCGCAAATTGAAAACCTATAAAAAGAGAAAGAGTCTCAAACATTTTGAATCAAAATTATATTTTTGAAAATATAAATTAAAAATGTATTCCTTAGGTTAAAAAGAGTATAAAAGGAAGTTGCATTCGAAAACATCTGAAATAAAGCTCTTCTTTCATAATTTGGTGTGTGCGACAAAAGGTTGCTGTTATACTAGTCTAGCTACAACGAAACACACATTAAAACGCCTCGGTAAATGTAATTGTTTCTTTTTTTTTTCTTTTGAATATTTCCTGCATGAAGTAATATCTTAATTACCTTTGTATATTTTATTTTCGTTATCCTGCTAAATGGTGTCTTTACTTCCTTATTCGAACAGTTGAAACCATAACTTGTATTTCTGCATGTTGCATTCAAATTATATATACATTGTGTAGCCTATACTTTTCTTCTTAGATAAACAAAAATGTATGTCGTTTTTATCTGAGAAAACACCTGAATATTGATAATATCTTAAATGTTCACATAAACAAGCCATTGCCATGTGTCTGTTCGACATTAATTAAGAATTATGCATTCATTTCAGTTATATATTATCAAGTACAAGTATTTTGCTTGAAGGTGACGAAAAAAAGTCACACTGATAATCAACCGAGTATCATGAATTGTGTTTACATATATACACTTTATGCGTGGTCTATTAACTAAAAGCATGGCGGGAAATATTAATTGAATGAAAGTTTAAACATAGAATTATACCATTTTTTAAATTAGATATTTAAGAAATAAATTTCCAACATGCAAAATATATATATCTCATAGACATTGTGAGGACTCGGAAGTAAACTGTTTGTATATATCGACAACTTTGAATGTAAGCCTTTTTATACTATCTTACCGACTTTGTAGCTCGACAATTTCGAATAATTCTTTCCTATTGTGTTTTACAGTTTATACTTTTCTATGCCAAGAGCCGTTGTTATCTTGGCAAAACTTTATACTTATATCTATTTAATATATCGACAATAGTAATGCTTTGTATAGTATTTTATGTCAACAAACAGTGCTTAGAGCACGATATTCTTGAATGATGATATCATGTGAAAAAACATCAATTTACAACTTACATTTCAGAATGAAAAAGAAAAGGACTTAATACAAGGTTCATTCCGACATAAAAAGGAATTCGCAGAGAATTCGCCAGCGCCTCGTGTTGAAGAAACTGAGATACCGCCACGACAGGACATAAACTATAAACCCTGATTGCTCAATAGTCTGGTCATAGAATGAAGCATGTGTAGTCGTACAGACATGTTCTATAACTACACATGTGTTGTGATACAGACATGTTATATAACTACATATGTGTTGTGATACAGACATGTTCTATAACTACACATGTGTTGTGATACATACATGTTCTATAACTACTCATGTGTTGTGATACAGACATGTTATATAACTACACTTGTGTTATGATACAGACATGTTCTATAACTACATATGTGTTGTGATACAGACATGTTCTATAACTACATATGTGTTGGGATACAAACATGTTCTATAACTACATATGTGTTGTGATACAGACATGTTCTATAACTACACATGTGTTGTGAAACAGACATGTTCTATAACTACATATGTGTTGTGATACATACTTCTTTAACTACATATGTGTTGTGATACAGACATGTTCTATAACTACACATGTGTTGTGATACAGACATGTTCTATAACTACATATGTGTTGTGATACATACTTCTAGAACTACATATGTGCTGTGATACAGACATGTTCTATAACTAGATATGTGTTGGGATACAAACATGTTCTATAACTACATATGTGTTGTGATACATACATGTTCTATTACTACACATGTGTTGTGATACAGACATGTTCTATAACTACATATGTGTTGTGATACAGACTTCTAGAACTACATATGTGCTGTGATACAGACATGTTCTATAACTGCATATATGTTGTGATACAGACATGTTCTATAACTACATATGTGTTGTGATACAGACTTATATAAATTCATATGTGTTGTTATACATACATGTTCTAGAACTACATATGTGTTGTTATACATACTTCTATAACTACATATGTGTTGCTATAAAGACTTATATAACTACATATGTGTTGTGATACAGACATGATCTATAACTACATTTGTATGAACGAATGATAGTTTCTTCTTTTGCGGGGTTCTTTTTGTTATTTAAAGGTGCTGAACTGAAGAAAAGAGATAGTATAGTCAACGTTTTTAAAACTGTTCAAACGTTGTCTTGAAATATTAGAATAATAATTCTGGGATAAAATAAAAGTAGTTATTTCACTTCCCAGTACAATTAACATCTAAATATTGATCGTGTATGCTTCATTTGAACTGGGTAGACATACACAGTAAGCCAAATTGTGTACATTTGCATGACTTCCAATTGACTGTTTTTCAATATTTACTGCCAAAATAGTTTTGTGCTAATTATTAATTACTTTGTTGTCACTATTAGCAATATTTGCAGAAGTTTCATATTTCAAGTTTTGTATATCCATTTGGAGTTCAGCACATTTAAATGACCATTGTTTACGTAGCTAGGACATGCCTGTCTCAATCGGTCATTAACAATTATATCGTAGCTAACACATTGACCACAAACACAGGCAAATCATGACCACACGCGTTTCAGATGCTGTTCAGCCATTTAAGTTTTAACCCTGCCTCATTATTTTACAATTTGCCGGACATAGCTTGCAAAAGTGACCATACAACATACATTTTAATATTCCTGTTTTCTATACAATCAGAACTCGACAATCACCGGTTATCTATCTCGTTTTGTATATGCGTTGTCGCCCCTGTTGGTACATTACTTGTAGGCGATGATTGGATTGTCTGCCGCATATGTCAATCTGAGACAACCGGTATTTGGTACATTACTTGTAGGCGATGATTGGATTGTCTGCCGCATATGTCAATCTGAGACAACCAGTATTTGGTACATTACTTGTCGGCGATGATTGGATTGTCTGCCGCATATGTCAATCTGAGACAACCGGTATTTTGCAGAGTGTTTGCTACTGCAGTAAAGTTTAGGTCTAGTTCAAACAAGATTTGAGACCAAACGATTTTGTAGGAGAAAAATATGTTGATCTGACGCAAATGTCCACATGAGACGACATGATGTGAACAGTCATCAGATATTTACGAGCGTTTGATAAGTGCAGCGAGTTAATGGCCGGTGTTAATGCGATTTGTTTTGGCTTAATGTTTGATACTGTTACCCGACACCTCCATCCAGTTATCTAGGCTGCTTGACCTCGTGTCAACCCGCATGACGTTCCCCGGACTTGGGTCAACTCGTGTCGCATCGGAACCTTCCGATTGTTTAAACTGTATATCATGGTATCCATGATGTTATTGTCAAAGGTTCATAAGGGAACATTTTTGCATTATAGGCTTCCCGCTTTAGAAAATACGACAAAATAAATAACGAGTTTCTAGTATTTCGATATTTGAATTATTTAATGTTCTTAAACGGAACCTGCATTTTTAATTAGCCGATGGGTGCCTGTGTACTTGCTGGTATGACAGTCTGGATTTGACTGATGGAATACAAGGACACTTGGCCAGACCCTTGACTTACAACGAAGGCCATTGGTGTATCTGTCGGACTGTGCTCACTCGTGATGATTCTGAAGTAGTAGTTTTTATTTCATTATACATATATTTGAACACAATTATAATATTTCTTTGGCCATGGGAACTTCCTTAACCTCAGGACCCTCGATATGACACGGACAGATGAAAACCACCATTTTGCCATTGACACATACAGTGAACTCGACAGTGCCGGGTCATTGCCGATTCCGGGTCAGATTTGGGAAAAAATGTTAACAAGTATTCGAGAATGATACAGTATTTTGACAATTTGATTATCAAGTCATATTTCCCATTAGCTTGGCTAGTTTCACTTCAATTTCAGACGTTGTCAATTCAAGAACGGTTGTTCTCATCACGAAACGCTTGGCTACATCTATTCGCGTGAAAGCAAAATCTCAATATTTTTGTTAACCTGTCACAGCGAACATTGCTCATGGTAGGCATAATTTTAGTAATACATGTATGCATTGCACATAAATTTGTAGGTTATTTACCACTGAACACGATTCACAAAATAGATTGACTTGGCAAAGTTGTTTATGCTAAACTAGCAGATAATTTGACCTAGTTCACAAACGACACTTTCGGGTCAGCCAAAGGGAATTCCTCAAAACTATCAATTTATTAGTAGAACTATAAATCAATGTAAATATTTGTTATTGAATCAATTTTACTGCCATAATTTACCCTTTTTTTTATTATCAAATATCACTAATTAGTTGGTAGAAATGCAACAGTTTTCGTTCATGAAAGCAGGGACGTAGATAAGAGGGATAAGTAACAAAACTGGTATGCTAAAATATCACCCGTGCCAACATTTGTAGCAAGTAAAACTAAAACACTATTCAATATAATTATGAACATAAAAAGAATATGTTTTGTTTATGTGCCAATGTGACTTCAAAGTTTTATTTGCTATAAAATGTGAAAATTTGGACTATTTTATTTCTATGGGTGATATTTTAACCAGATAACAGGTGTGCAGGTGAAGTTGCATATCCTTCTTACCTACGTCCCTTATCTTATCTACGTCCCTGAATAAACCTAGTCCATTATTCAAATTATTAAGTTATCGAAACGTAGATCATAAACTAATGAGCAGTCCCGCAAGAAAACCAACATTATGGACTCTGCGTAAAGTATCGACTCGGATCTGCCTAAGCATGCAGCTAAGGCTAATCCGGGCAGACAATTTCGCCTTCTGTGGATTTTCTGTTTCATGAATCATTACTCTACACCTCTATCCCCCTGAGACGGAATGTGTCGGCCCGGATCAGTATGCACAGTGTGATCTGTGTCGATACATTACGCAGATGCCATTATGTTGGTTTTCTCGCGTGACGGCTCAAATATATATATGAAATGTTATTCATCAATTTGCATAATTTAATACGAAACTTGTAAATATCGGATCTTCGTATGATCTCGTATGATCTGCTTAGATCTGATCTGCTTAGATGTAGAAATGTATAACATGTATTATGTCGCGTCATAATTCACAAATAAGTACCAAACAGAACATAATTGAATGTATTACATGTATTATGTCGCGACATAATTCACACATAAGTACCAAACAGAACATAATTGAATGTATTAGATGTGTTAATTGTGTTTTGTTTAAACTTTCTTTTTTCATACATCGATTGCGAAAAAAACACCTTTCATCTTATATGATTTACGCTCGATGTCTTAGTTAAACAGGTGATTATACATTACTTAATACTTTACGAATGTATGTGTATGTCGCTTGTGTTTACGCAGCATTCAACACATTTTCAGTTTTAGCCTGACGTTTCCTGGGTTAGTTACCAGATCTACAAGTCCATTTGACCCGTCCTGCGAGAAAACCAATAGTGTGGACTCTGCGTAAAGTATCGACCCGGATCAGCATAAGCATGCCACGAGAATGACCCGGAAAGACACGTTTCGCCTATTGTGGATCTTCTGTCTAAGGAATCATTACCTTATACCTCTACCCCCCTGAGTCTGAATGTGTCGGCCCTTAACAGTCGGCGCGGTCAGCAAAGGTTGATCTGGTCGATACATTTCGCAGATGCCATAATGTTGGTTTTCTCGCGGGACTGCTCATGTGTCCGGACACTAGGGAGTCAGTGGTAATGCTAAGCCCTACGCTCCTCACTTTCAAGGAGGGTAAGCCAGTACTATTATTATTTAAGTATTTGGTATGACCCGGCCGGGGATCTAACCGTCGACCGACCTCCGGCACCCAATGTGAACGTTTTAACACTGCACCATCGAGGCGGTATTTTTTTATGTTGAATCATCGTGTTTTACTAGTATAATCACTGTCTGACAGTTAAAAGGTTTTTAGCACATTTTTTTTAGACCAAATTCGTGAATCATTCCATTTTAAAACATTTTTATTATGTCTTTGATATTAGCCCAGGACTCTTTGCTCAAGTAAATACATTATGACCTTGTCATAATTGGGGTTTGAATTAGCTCCTGTACGGATCTTCGTTATTCTTCGTTATTCGTGTCTGATCAAACTGTTCGCTCTCAATTTCATTTAGGTAAAGCAGTGTATGAGCCGTCCCGCGGGCATCTGCGTAATGTATCGATCCAGATCAGCCTGCGCAGTCCGCGCAGACTAATCCGGTCGACACATTCCATATCAGGGGGTATAAAGGTATAGACTAATGATTCCTGAAACAGAAACTCCAAGAGGGGAAAAGTGTTTATCCGGGTAAGCCTTTGCGGTATGGTAAGGCGTATTTGGGTCGATACTCTACGCAATGTCCACACTGTTGGTTTTCTCGCGAGACGGCTTGAATGAGTCTTTGCATAAAGCTGTGTGTATACAAAGTTCACAGCATTACCTTTGAAATGCCTTGAACTGTAAACAAAAAAGTCCCTTCATAACGGGATGTGATGTATAATGTTATTAACTGTATCATTACGCATTTCATTTGACGTAAATGTCCTGTTAAAGTATTGTTATTGTATGAAAGCGTTCTGAGTTGAAACAAATTCTCTATGATCAGAGTAGAATGAACACCCCCATATTTAATTCAAACCTTGTTCCAACTTGCAGACGCATTTTATGGCATCTTTAGCAGACGAATGTTTAGATAAAGGAAAATGCTCATCACGAGAATTTCCTACTTTTATCATAACGTTTTCAACTGTATTTCATATTGTCTAATTCAGAGATGTTTCATATGTCTATACGAAAAGAGAAGTCAAACTTGTCTTAAGCAGCCACCCAATGGAGAGTCAAAATGTGGCTGCTGAACACAGGTGGCTGCTTAATACAAGTCAAATAAAGACGAAAATGTTGTTTTAGTCTTCAAGTGGCTGCTTAATACAAGGTGGCTGCTTAACAGAGGTGGCCGCTAACACAGGTTCGACTGTATATACAGCGCATTAGTACAAGTGTTATTGGTTTATTTTGATTACTGATTGCTTCTAAATCAAGAATATAGGATTAAGGTCAAACTACGCCAAATACATCCGCGGTGATGCTTATATAGCCAAATAGTCCCTAACAAACTTTGTTTACATAGAAATTAGTGTATACCATCACCAGAATGAATTCAGTATAAATATGACATTGCATTTAAATTAATTTTAAATGTGTACATGTATAGACTGCACTGGAATGTATTGATTTGATCATGTTTACCTTGTTTGAAACACTGAGAGAAGAAAATGAAAAACATCGGTGTTGTGCCGGCCCGATTTGGTCCAAAATTACAGTTTACATTTTTACCGGGTGAATGCATTCTTGTATGACAAAGACACACGATGAGGGCTAAAACTGGTCGATTTAGGGAATTTATTTGGAGTATTTTGACCTATAAGCATGTGAATTCTGTTCACGGGGAATACTGTTTACAGCTTCGGGACTCATATGTGTTGTGGTTTGGCTAGACACTGTACAGTTTTGGTTTTGTAATGGTTATTATTTATATTATGGTTTGTGTTTGGTGAGTTTTGATACAATAAAAGACAACAACGGTATGGCGTTTAGTCTTTATCTGTCCAAGTCAGCTATCATAATAGGTGAACCCTTTTCCCCCATACAAACGCTTTTCTGATGACTCTGTTGCATACGATTTATTAAAACATTGTAGCTAAAAGGGAATTTTTAATGATGCGTTATTTTATTTCTCCCGCTCTCTTGTCAATCCTTTTTATTTTTTTTGTTTTACATAAAGATGTTTTAGGTTTGCCTTAATGTGTTCAAAATCGTCTACTGCAGATGTGTTGACGCCGCGTGGAAGCGCGGCGTCAGTGTGGGATAGGTTTTAATATTGAACCATGAAGTGACGTAATCGAAAAGGGAGCAGCCAACAAATATTATTGTAAAGAAAACTCTGGGATAGGTTTTAATTTTGAACCATGAAGTGACGTAATCGAAAAGGGAGCAGCCAACAAATATTATTGTAAAGAAAACTCTGGGATAGGTTTT
>JAUELF010087794.1:0-26559 GCA_031471495.1 Clinocardium nuttallii | reverse complement strand
ACCAACCCTACTTGTGCATATTGTGAGCGTGTTGCACTGGAATTATTTTTAAATGAGTTATGGCCCCTTGAATTTCTAATACATTACTGTGTCAGGCACCAGCTGGGGGTATTCAGAAGGTGATCACCTTCAGTGATATTTCTAGTTTATATTGTACAGCCCGAAGTCGATCACAACAAGCCTTACCCCTTGACTTTTTTTGTGATCGTTTTCAATATGTCTCCCCGGCGTATCCTAGTCCGGTTTTCACACAACTGACGTGATTACCAGTCACTTTATCAACCAATGTCAGTCGAAATGTATAGTATACTAACTACGTCGTTAAGTAAAAGTTTCAAAATTCACCAAATTGATACAAAGAAAACTGGTAAATGCTTGATTGGATTAGAAAAAATTAAATTGTTCGAAATGAACTGCGAAGCCGTTACTACTACTGTTCATGTCTTTGGTATGACCTGGCCGGTAATTGAGCCCGTACATCTCCGAGTCCGAGACGGACGCTCTACCACTACAACACCGACAATGATAGAGAACAAACCTGAATACGTCAGTTTGAACAAAATGTACGATTAACAGTATCTTACTACGGTAAATTGGTCATATGATTTATGACCGCAAAGATTGGAGAGGAAATCGTAATCGAGGTGATTATTCTTATGACGTAACTGTACGTATATGGTAATAGGTTTGGTAAAGTTTATGAATACTGTCTAATCATCCGGGTAATTGTTTTCAGGAATTTCTGCTTCAACAAAATGATTTTAGTGATTGTGAAACTTACACACGCCTAGATGATTTTGAAATGTTTTAACACTTTAACATGCATTTCGACGCATGATGCAACCATTGAATTTCCACAGCACTTTGCTCGTAATGAAGAGTTGTCCTGTTTGCAACAAAGATTTATTTCTTTTCCATAATCGGACGTTTATTTTGTCGTTTTATCACATCAAATGTGTTTAATGTCGTAAATGATTAACAACAATAACGCATTTATATAACTATTTAATCAACCTTTCAAGGGAAATGTCTAAGTGGATTGTTGAGATTCCGTTTCTGCCCACGATCAGGATTCGACTTACGTCAAAATACGATATATTGTTAATGATTGTTTTGTTACAAGGAGAATCGTGCACTTTAAAGTTCGATCAAAAAATGAGTTTGAAGTAATGATTTCTAAATTTGACCCCGCTTGAAAAGGCGATTATTTCGTTACAAATGATACAACGGAGCAAGGATGCACATAGCTTATTGACACTACTCAATCAGGAACTTGTCATAACAGAAATACTAGAAAGCGGATTAGGCATGTATGTTTTGACCAAATTTATCGTCATTCTAAATCTCGAATGTAAATTGTCTCATGGCATACGGGATACATACTAATCAAGGGAATTATAAACAACACTATACAAAATACATACTTATGTTTTAAAGACAAACAGTTTTCGCAATATCATCGGCGTCAATTCGTCACTATGTTGAAACGATTCCATTGATGGCGACGTAGTGGCGATTCACACTCAAATTGCAACTAATCAGTTCTCCAAAATGATTCTGTTGATTCTATATATCCCTACAACCATTTCAATACTTAATGAGAATGCAGAGACTGCAGAAATGAAAGTTAACTTAAACAAAGAAGGTTATGTGACTGGCGCCAAATTGGCCAGTTTTTGACAGAAAATGTACAGATTATATTTTAGAAATAGAGAGAGCTTGTATATTGTGCGCATTGCATTTCCCTGCCACAACATTAGATGTCATGCATCTTGTCGTAAACGTGGTTTAGCCGGATATAACTTCCAAATACCTGATTCATTTTGTATTTTGATGATGAAGGAAGCTATCTAATCATTATGTGTTTAAATCAAAAGACTAAAGGGTTTTTTCCAGTTATGGAATAAGTAGTGTGAACTATTCTACTTCAAACAGTAAGTTTTCAGGTTATAAGGTCTTTAACTTGCATCTCATTTACTGTAACTTGTTATATTTATTGTTGACAAAAGTCTTGTATATTAACGGGGTAATCTTTACTATAAAATAATACGCTAATGGCTACATATTACACTGTACAAGAACAAAGAGAACTGAAATTGCAAATGCTGGCTATTGGTTCAATTGTTCTCAAATAGTGTATACGCAAATTGTGTTTAGACACGCGAAACACGGGATGAGAGATACTATAGAACAACTCGTATTACATTAAATAGTGTTTAGTTATACATCATTTAATATAGCTTTACCATTATGTGAAATATGATTCTTTATTGTCCGAGTTCGTTATTGAAAAACGGCTTTAAGCGGATTGTTTGTTCAAATATGCTTTATAGTGTCTATGCTAATACTTAAATATGTAAGAAACGTGCAGTATGGTCACAAACAGACACACGCAAACATATATAGTAAATATATATCGGCCAACATATTTCCAGGCGTTTGTCAAATTCACTATGACAAGTGTCACTCCTCTTCTACAGCAGTTAATGTGGATAAACAGGAAGTTGAACGGTAGGTCCTGTTGTGATGAAGCAAGGAAGGAAACACATTGGTAAGTGAACTGGCCGCCGTTATATGACCAAATCAATATTTAAAACGGCTTATAATCAATCGTACGTCTTACTTATGAAGGATGACATCAATAAACATTAATTGGAGTACTCAATACAAAACACTAATTGAATTACTCAATATAAAACATGTCTGTTCAATTCGATGTAATGTGATGTGTAACAGTTAGGAATCATATCTTTACGAGTCCTACGATAGTTTTCGATATCACAAAATATCCAACTTGTACAAATGTTTCGGTATAAATGGGAAACTGCTTTTGCATAAAGACTTATTGAAATGATCAGCTTTAAACAATAAAAGAAATCATCTTTAAGTTCAATTTATAAAAGCGTGAGCTATAGTAAAATCCTCTGTGGACAACGTACACACTTGATTACCAGACAAAAAACCTACATTATCTGTTGTTTTGATTTTTTTTCCATTTTTGTTGTTGCAGAAATGTTCTGTTAAAGGAGGTGTGATTCTTACTTCTCCCCGTCTGCAGATATTTTAATGGAAGAGGTTTCGACTTTAATCTAAATAAATCTGATAAAACTAATTGTATTTTCAGATTTTCAGAGAAAACTGCACATTTGATTAACCACTTCCGTGATCAGAATATATTCAACATTTTTTCGTCGACTGATATGTCGCCGTCTTAATTCAATATGGCGTATTTTGTACAAGATTATCTTTGTAAATATAGGCAATATTTTCACCACAGAATATATATTATTATAACAAGCAAGGCACTGTTTTAATATTGCACAGAGTAGAATCTGCCCCTGATATTTGTGTAACGATACGTTTGATTAATATATTTAAAGTGCTATATCTACATGTACTTAAGAAGTTAAAGTAAAATGTTTGCAAACAATACAGCATGCTTTGTACATAAATATTGATTTTAAAATTGATTGAAAAGACGATAATAATGTTCATTTCAGGTGGGACTTTTGCACGAGTAATTTATATTTAGAATTCGTATTGCTAAAGTCTATCATGGCGTTCAGAATAAAAAATAAACATGAACTACGTTATTACCCCAATATTAATTATTCTAACTAGTTTATAAGAATATAAGTAAAAGAAACTTAAAAGGCATGTCTATATCCATTTTTAAAACAATTGAATAGACGACGACCATTTAAAATTCGTGTTTTTTGTATAACCGCTGTTAATATATATATATCCAAAATAGCGCTGCTAATCGGCGAGTTGTGAAAATTCAGAAAGTTTCAAAGGTTATCGATTCTTGACTCCTGTATGTTACCTATGTACGAAATACACATTATATGAGTTTCTGAATAGCAAACATGCATTTTCGTCAAATATATTTCACATAATAGTCATCCGAAAATTTTCATTTCATATAAAAACATAAATAATACAATAAATACATAAGAGCGTCGCTCAGCGCAAACCAGGCAATTGCGAACATTGTAGAACCAGATCAGCAGTCACTTCCGCGCTGTCTGATCTGACTCTGAATTGTTGTCTAGTTAGTAATTGGAGGTTTCATGACATTTTTGTTTATCTGTATCCATTACGACTCTTTAGCATGAAAGCGCATTCAATTCTTTGTCAACTCTTGCAATAGTTACATGTACGTTTATGCTCATTTCCTTGACCACCGATCATAAAATACCAACCTTGGCCTCCAAAAAAAGTAAAAAAATCAGGTCTATATTGTCAAGAAAAATCACAGGTAACAGTTTTTCGTACTCCATTGATTGATTGATTGATTGTTTGTTGATATAGGCCACTTCAAAAACTCTTCAGTTATATCACGGCGTTTTCCGGATGAGTTACTAGTATTACAGGTTCATTTATTCTGACACCAACCAGTGATGATGCTAGGAAGGAAACATATGGGCAAGTGAACTGGCCGCCGTTATATGACTGAAGAAATGTTGAAAACTGCTTAAAATGAATCATACATCTTACTTATGAAGGATGGCACCAATAAACACTAATTGGATTACTCAATATAAGACATGTCTGTTCGTTTTCGATGTAATGCGATCGAGCTATATCAATATCGATAACAGTTAGAAATGGTATGTTTACGAATCCGACGATGATTTTCGATATCACCGAATATCCCACTTAAAGCCCCCGATAGTCTTAACTCGCTTTGATAATTGGCCTGAAAAATATCCGGAAGGAAATATTGTTTGTTTGTTTAACTACATATAAAAGTGTTTCGGTATAAATGGGAAAGGAAATCACCTTAAATATGTTTGAACAGTATTGGTCAAAACTGCTTTTGCATAAAGACTTATTGAAATAATCTGCTTTAGCAATAAAAGAACATGTTAACGTCCAGTCAGTCATTATGCTAACCTCGAGTTTTTCTTCATACTAACTACATGTACTCCTAGAATTGGGTATTTATGAATGTTAAAGCAATAGTATATAGCCGGATCGCATAATGTAGGATGCACTGATATTTTCTGTTATTTGGCACGTGCCGGCTATCAGTAAAAACATATCTTAATTCAGGAAGAGACGTCAATGTTGACGCCTTGAATGAACAACAATTAAATTGACTTATGCTTACAAAATGATTTGTAACTGCCCTTTTCCTTTGTTAAAACAAAACCGATAACATGTTAAAGAGTGGATCGCTAAGAATCGGAAATCATTTGCCGAAATGCATGTATAATGAAGAATAGGTACATGTGGTATTCACCATGAAAAATAAAAAAAATAAAGCTTAACCATGCCACTACGGAAACATCACACAACTAACAGCCCAAATCGTGCGATTCCATTTCGATATATTAAGTCATAAATCACTATACAAAATTATATCCGCCATACGTCTATTTACAGCCAATCGTTGTAGTGCTTAGACGGCAAGTCGGTGTATTTGTCTTGTTTGCTGGTCATTACAGTGCTAAATCAATGATTTAAATTTGGATATGACGAGACAAATTGGCCATAACAATGATCAATGAAGATTCGTAAAGACGACATTAGGGTTGAAGTGAATATACACATTACTTACCGTTATTCATGAATACCCACCAGCTCGTCTCTGCGAACAAGTCACAGTTTACGTAAACAACATTGTATCATTATTGGTGTCCGCAAAACATGTTCAGGTTTCAGTTTGAACTTACTACAGGAATAGTGACTACAATTACCTAAATAGTTTAACAGTATAATTTCATGAGCTATCGATTAAGGTAAATGACAATTATTCATGTATATATGAATCTTCATGTTTCAAATCCCTGAATGGAACACATTTAAATATAGTTTGTGTTTCGCGGGATCTTCTTTGTTCACAAAGTGCCGATATTATACTTCCAGTCTCGGAGCTCATTGCTTCAATCAGCAAAATATGTTGTTGTTGATCAGATGCCAAGGCCTACGCGCTTAACTACTTACGCGATAATGACATGTTATTTTTCTGTTGGTCAACACTGCATGATCTGCTTGAAATAATAATGAGTGAAATACTATTTAGAATCTGTTAAGCAGTTTTTCTATTGTTACTATATATAACTTTATTTATATAGTCCATTCTAGTCAGTCAATATGTTATGTGATGCAACAAGCCACATTTTCTTGTTTAAATTGTTTTTTTTCACCCAGAGGGCTCACTTATACATGTTCTATCAGCATGATATAACTGAACATAACCGTCGATGGGGCTTATTAACTTAATACTTATGGCTATTCGGTATTTACTGACTTTCTGATAAGGAGCATCCATAATTACATTGGCGTACAACAACAAGTTAGACTACACTTATAGTGTATTGTCAAATGATTCAATTATATCTATATTTAACATACATGTATGCGGACAGTACAGATGCTGATGACAGTGTGCGCATGTACAGGATGTCCCAACTATGGACTATACACATATGCAATAACATCACCTATTGCAAGACACGGCTCTTTTTTTCTTACACACATATTCATATATCAAAACACATACACATTCAAACTGATAACCTTTATTACAATCTAGTTCATCATGCAATTGGGTTCTAATACAGGACAAGTAATGGCCACTTTATGTATAAGTATGTAATTGAAGCATAATGAATACTCTCATTACCTAGAACTAGGCAAACACTATCTATAAATTCATCATCGCAGCGGTGTTTACATGGCATACATACATCATAATGAATCAGACTCGGCCTAGAAAAACTTTATTGCATCAATCAAATCTGAGAACAATAGACCGCCAACAGCACCCGCTAAATCCCACAGGTGCAGATTGTAAAACGAATTGGTTATTTGTCTAATAATGACTTTTGATATGGCGAAAAAGGAGTGTATCATCATTGAAATTTGTTCTGGATACGTTAAGGAGATGCTGGAACAGGAATATTGTGTTGCTTTCATGTGTTTGCATTCTATTGATGAGCTGTCTTCTGTTGGCAGTACAAGCAAATATACGGATCCTTCGTACAAAAACAATTATATTGGTTTTACACCCGCATCCGGTGAGAAGTAAGACAAACATAACTTTGATTTACATTCACTTATGCTCAAACGAAGAAGGTTTTATTTGTTGATAATAATCACTATACACTTTATATGACTAAAACTTTTAATTATCGAATTTTCGACCACTTGGTCTTTATCAAGATTAAACATGTAGACCAGAATTGTATGTGCAGTCCATCTTTGTTTCGAAGAGATCAAGTTGTCATTTTGTATACAACGTATACAATTATAATCACTGTATATATATCAATCGTCAACTATGCACATAGTTATAAAACTAAACATGACCGAGTTTGCAAGATTTTACGATGAAAAACAAGACATGAACTTAATGAATGCTCGTTATTTATCAAAGCTATTGCCCGCTACAAAAAGGGTTGCTTCTTTTAGTTTACGTTATCGCATATCCGAACACAGTTTTATTACTTGATTTATTGTGTATCCATACAAGAAAGTAATTTGCCGAAATCTTTATCATTAAATATGTTCTATGTACAGGGAACATGTCTGTTCACGTTATAAGATACATGACCTTCGTCAGATATCCCGGTCCCTATATTGACTTATATATCGTTATGTGTACACATATTCGCATGTAAATGGCATTTGTCAATTCTAAGCTATCGTTTCTGTCAAACAATATACTTTTGCGTGAATAGAAATACAATTTCACTGGGCGTTTTGAAAAGAAAACTCAAGATTTCAATTATGTTTTGTTTTTTTCAAATGGTAATCTATAGCGATGTTACTGAGTCTGCGCCTCAATACTTCGGAGACGGCCTATAGCTTCTGTCAGTATCTCTCGTTGGACCTGTTGTTGCATTGGAAATAAAGGATAGGTAGCTAGCTATTCAATGCTTCACGGTTCTTTCAATGTAACCTTTTCGTAAGTCTAGTATTAACTCTTAATGTGTGTGCCTAAGCGTCGATTTGGCTTTCTGCAAATGTATTTGCTAACGTGTATCTGTGTTGCTTCATATGAAGAAACGGATATCAAGCTATCAACTGATTTACACTTCATTCAACGGTTCTATCTCGTACAACATTAGCTTAAATATGTATGTTCCAAAGTGTCTATTTGTTTATCTGAACAAATATTAACTAATCTCTAATTTAGAAAAATCTCAATCACGTTTGTTTTACGGATGCCTGTTTTTGATATATAGAAAAATCACACAGTATAAACAAATCATTCATGTTGATATAACAAGTTGTTAGATTTGTTTAATTAGCTAAACTGAATGAAGTGGGATCGCCATAACTCGAAGTCAAACGGGATCCATACATTACTTCTAGTTATGGATGTGTTCGATTGATTCCTAGAGTAATGCTTAATTAATGTTTGTATTGTACACTGTGTAATTCCTTTCTTCTTGAGTTACTACTATCAATAGCATACATGTGATACTATCATATTGATATTACAGCACGGCAGCTTTTATGATTGCTCATATGAACATTAAGAATTGTTGTTTTGCCTGCTTTCATTTTTTAGTTAACAATATCGGTATGATAGTAAATCTATAGTTATTAACCTACTATTAAAGCTAATTATAAATGTATATATCTAATGTCAATTTGGATTTCTCAGTGAACTGAATCTCAACCTTGCTAAAATAATTGATGCCATGTTTCCCACACTCGGTCCTATTGATTTAGTAGTGTTCTTGGTAGATGACTGTTTGGCAAGACGCATTTCCTATCCCAATATTAGTTTGGTTACACATGGGTCACGAGTAAGTGTTCTGTCGTCCTGATATAACTGTTAAGTAGTTAAAATCGTCGTCAGCGCCAATAACCGGACAACGAATCAAAATCGAAATCCGAAAACAAATAGTTTCTTTCCATCTTACCTAACCATCAGTTACGTAAACAGTACATCGTAGTCAAACGTCTTATTTTAGCTAGGCTGTTCTAAGAACCTGTGATTTGAAAATGAATTAACCTACTATATATTGGTCTATGAATATAATGTTTGTTCCATTTAACGACACCAATTAAAGGTTTTCTCGAGTTGACTTATATATTTAAATATTCTTTACAATAGAGAAAATGTGCCTTGCCCAAGGACACTCCACCATGACCGTAGTTCCGCGGCTGTGGATCGATTGTTTATGTGTATGGGTTCTCTTCTCTGTTAATATTTTGCGATTTCGTAAGCAACAATTTGATTGGCTGACGCAAAGGTCAAACTGAGACGACCTGTAAAAGCAGCGAAGTTTAGGTGTGGTTTAAATGAGATTGCTGAAAGAGCAACCTATCTCAATCTGTGTTCTGTTGCTCTACAACAAGATTATTCATCAGTGTTAAATATCATTGAAGAACCACGCAATTCCCGAATATCCAAGATTCAAATCATGGTGGAGTGCCCTTGGGCAAGGCACATTTTCTAGCCTAGTACTGGTTTGTTTACCCAGGGATCATGAATAATTAAATTTAATTGCGCGCTAAATGACCTTAGCTGTCGATACGCCATGAAACAATATACATTCATTCCAAGATTCAAACCGGTCCACGCTTCCCGTTATAGGGACTCACCTACTATATGTTCAGTCATTTAAAGTTATAGACGACAAGTGTGTATATGTTTCACATGAACGTTGTGCAGAGGTATATAACCTAACAGTTCAGTCCAAGGCTCATCTACCGTATGTATGTGTCTATATGAATCATACAATTACAAACTAAATGTATCTATTCACAAACTGGTTACGGATGATTTTGTTGAAGCCGAAACACATCTGAAAAGAACAACGAAAGAAGTTATTCGAGCGTCCGCATTTGGAGCGGTAAATCTGGATAAGAAACCCGGTCGTGTCATACCAAAATGGTAGTTATGGGTTCCTTGTGGACTAGGGTTTGTGGGACAGCATTTATACTGAGTTTTCGGTGTTAGGATAAATAATACTTGTAGTACACGTAACGTATTATAAATTAGCATTAAATAGTTTCGATACGGCTTTGATATGACAATATATGAGCCAGTCTATGAATAAGTGTACACATTGGCTACTGTGAACAGGCCAAATCTAGATATTCACTGGTGATATATGACTGACACAAACTTGTTCGAATATTCTGTAAACATGTGTGGATTATGATAAGACTGACCAAGGAACAAGACGATCTGCGCACTTGTACATGTTCTGATGCACTGGTTTATATAGCAACGCTGAATAATTGTAATTCCTGTAACACGTGGAATTTATTCTGTATATAGAATCATTTCTGTATCTGTTTTTATTTCGTAACCGCTACAATAGATATAACATTATTAACTGAAATTTGATTATGTCTACGAACAAATACAGCACGTGTTCTGTAATGAAATTTATTAATTAAACTAAAGAGATAATTCAATCGCTTCGAACTTGATTTGGAATAAAATGGAAAATGTCATGAAATTATAATTCTCCATGACGGCTTCAATTTCATAAATGTGTAGAAGTCCGGGGGAAGGCGCCAGTGGTTGTGACAGTGTCTAGAATCGAGTTTCCAAAGTTGATGACATAGATGACACACGCAAATATGTTGATAGCAGGAAACAAAAACACATTTATTTGGCTTATACGATTTCTTACATTTAAAATTTGCATTTTGATTACTTGTGTCTGGAAAAGACACATCCTACACTTTAGTTGATAAGAATCAAACGGAAATAATATCCTTTATTTGTATAAAACCCTTTATTAGATTTGCCACGTATATAGGTATATGAAGGCTGAATCGTTGATGTTTCATCATGAAGTCGTATTATACAATTGCTAAGATCATTCCCACATAAAGCCATTTTAACAAAAGCTAAGAACCTAATCTCTTTAAAAGAAATTCAAATTTATATAAATCCATGAACATTTATCTTAATCGTTTTCGTATTTATCTCATCTGCCTGCTGTAAGATGTTTTACATATACAAAAGCATATTACGAAAGTCCATATCAGTTCATGTAAACCAACTATCGTTTGTGTTATCTGCTCGTGTCCAAATAACTGTTCACTTACTTCTCTTATCTGAGAGCCATTTAATAAGCATGACCATTGACATTCACCTGTTCTTCTCACTTCCTAGTCGTGTGATTAAAAAACAACTATCTACAGTACATAGGCACAAGCTATTCCTTAAAAAACAGATATATACAACATATAATTATAATGTTACCACTCTCTCTCTCACTCAAATATAATTATAATGTTACCACTCTCTCTCTCTCTCTCTCTCTCTCTCTTGTAGAATTGTGTAGTAAATTGTATTGTTTGCAGTATAAAATGAAATCTTCTGTATGGGAGGAAATACAAATTGATGATGATGCCTTTAATGACTCATTTTGCTACTTTAAATACTGAGAAATCAAAGTTTTGAATATGACATAATGATTAATAGATCATTTGCCCACTGTATAACTAGATCAATTGTGCAATTATTCACCATCGGGCTCGAAAAACGATTTAGGTTAATATGACAAGTTACTGATAGGATGATAAAGAGAAATGCAAAACATCATTTATCATTGTTTGATTCATCTCCTCAAGTGCAGCAGTACGTTTTAACCGTTTTTCGATAGTGGACCGATATCAAAACAGAACTTATTCAGACAAAAATATCGCATTTTATTTCACAATGCAGTTGCATCTACCAGAGCCTTCAATCAGTAAAGGGTTGATAACATATCAATTCTATAATTGTCTTGTCGTCTTATCCATACACATACGTAAGAAATGCATAACTGGTTAGAAGTTAAGTTTTAAAAGGAGTCAATGTATACAATCCCTACTTGAACGCATGCTAATTATGTCAATGTCAAACTTGTATGAATAAGACACAACCATTGAGAGGGTAATTGCATACATGTTCACTTATAATGTTCAACGGCAGCTTATTAATGCGGTTCGAACAAAGGTCAACTGTCAAGACACGTATAGAGTAAGCATAGATAAATGTCTCTTTTCTTGGAAAATGTACGGAAGAATTGTCACCATTGTTAGCCATTTGGTTCACTAAGAGTATAATTACAGTCATTAATACTTCCATACAGAGTTTTGCCTTTTTGTTAAGCCTACTACAATAACATCTTTTTTATTTACCATTATGCCCTTTTGAAATTGGCCAGATACTTTCAGAGAAAAAGACTTTTAAAGTATTTGATATAACCATGTAAAACAAAACAGCCCCTGCCAATCAACATGGCTTATTGAAGGAATCCGCTAAAATGTCACCTAAGGAACATTTCTAGGCAACTTTTTGAAAGCGGCCAGATGCTTTCGGAGAAGAAATCTTTTAAGTTTTCACTATAGCAATATTAGGCAAAACAGCAACGCCCTCTTTTTCCAATAATCAACATGATTTGAAAAAATTTGAGAGAGAGAGGGTCGCCCAAAAAACATTTCTACCCATAGTTTTGGAAATTGGACAGATACTTTTGGAGAAAAGGTTTTTAAAGTTTTCACTATTACAATATAATGCGAAACAGTCTGTCGACCATGTATTTCTACCAATCAACAATGGCTTGAAGGAATCTAATAGAGGGTCGCCAAAGAAACATTTCTTAAACAATATTTGAAAGTCGGCCAACCGGTTTTCAGTTTTCAGGGGTTTTTGTCTGTTGCCATGGAAACAAGAATTCTGAAAAGAAACGGATAGTAGGTTTACTATATAAGTTGCATCCCAATTGATCCACTTGTTACAGAAGAGAAGATGACAAATGTTTCTATCACAATAACTGACATTGAGCACTGCGTTGAAGTATTACATTATGCTTTAACGTCTATATACATTATTATCTATTATATAATATCTCAATCATTATGTGCGGGAAGCCCCTGTTCAACATATTCCAATATATTTTTTTCTAAACATTTCCATACCATTAATCGTGAAGAAGTACAAAGTATCTGTTTTCATTTTACAAGGATTAGGAATAGCCTAGTTATGTTTGTAATAATGCGAACTATTTCAGGAATTTAACCAAAAGGGCTTCGATAGTACATACTAGCTTTCCGCGATTGACGGTTACATTAGTCCCAAGTAGGATCAGTATGTCAATAGGTTAACGTTTCTCCGTAAACGAAACTTAAACAGAAAAAATCAAATCCGCAAGCTTCTACACTGAATAAAAAATCTGCAAGCTTCTACACTGAACCAAATGTATTTGAAATATCTTTGGAAATGTTAGGAGCAATGAACAATTCCATATGTCATAGCACTAAGCATGCAAATTGTTTTTCCTTTCATGCCGAGTTTATTTAATTCAATATCAGTGGCATATTCAGATTATCCTCACACAGAGGGAACCCGGCATCGCAGAGTGTAACTACAATAATGCTATGATCTTAATCAACGGGAGCTACCATCAAATGCGAAAATAACAACAGTTTCAATTAAAGCACTGAAAGTGCTCACAGTAAGGGGCTAACTGCAGATTACATTTAACATGGATTTACCGATCCGGTAAGTCTAACTTGAACACTTTACAATAGCACTTTGTTATGTCCATATATTGAATGATAAACGAGTTGAAATCAAAATACTATAGCAAGAGGCCCTAACGAGCCCCTTGCTAAAAACAAATTAAGTGTAGTATAAACAGAACGGATCTATTAGTGAGAGATATGATTTATCCCCGTCGCGCCCTTCAAAGTTCGTTAATACCACTGAAGAATATGTTCATTATGGTCATGTTAATAGTTTCCGTTATACAGCGTTGCTTTAGGTCCTAGACGTGCTCATGTCGTTTGCTTTTAATGTTTTCGCATCGTATCTAGCCACTTCTACGTTCATATTGTGGAGTAATTTTGATCGGTTAATTTTGGCTTGTGCTTAACAAAGTACCGTAAGCTACTTTCATATGACATGAAAATGAATTACAGCAGGGGCCATACCTTCTTCAATTCAGCTAGGTTATGCGGTAAAAAGACTTTGACTTGTATGCCAATTTCCGTTATCTTTGTTTGTTCCTTTACATGAACAAATTGCTTGACAGAGAGTTCTGAAATATTAACAAGAATGTAAATTGGTAGTACGGGTGTACTTTATGCATACAATTGTAAATACTTGTTTGAAGGATGTCAGAACGTTTCGACATTTAACGCAAAACAGTTATTTCGAGAACTTTAAAAAGACATCAATCTCAACCTCGATTATAATAATCAGAGCTTCGTGCATTATATTAACGTATACATTGGTCACCTGTTATGTATCACTTATTACTTAAACTGTTGGTACGTATGTGGTTTGTCAAAGTCCCGCGAAAGAAATCAACATTATGGCTTCTGTGTAATTAATCGACCTTGATCAGCCTGTGCAGTCCGTGAAAGCTAATCCGGGCCGACTCATTCCGTCTCATGTTGGAAGAGGTATATAGTAATGATTCCTGAAACAAGAAATTCACAGGAGAGGAAAAGTGTCGTCTCGGATTAGCCTTAGTGCAGCCTGATCTGGGTGGATAATCACGAACAGTACACAATGTTAGTTTTCTCGTGGGACGGCTCAAATATGTAATCACAAGAACGCGTGTTGTTTATTGCATATTTTTATAATATGACGTTTAGCGGCAAAACGACTGAACGTCATTTAACAACAAAATCAATCACGTTTATAGGAAATATGTTATAGCCACCTACAAATGTCCGTGTTATTTGTTTGTAAACTAAAAATATCCTAGAATATTATGTTAATGGTCACATATATTTTCAAAGTGTACACATATAGACTGGTCATAGAAGATCATTTTCCAGATATGCTGTGATAATAAGTATGTTGGAATGTGTCGTCTAAGAGATTAAAGGATCTTGATCCAGAACGGTTCACTTATTGTCAAGGTCCAATCTGCTTATGATTACATTGTTTTCCAACAGGCATTTAATATAACAAAGAATTCGTCTCGTAAAACATCATAGCATGAAGACACCATGCTTGAACAAATAATTTGCTTCTATTGGATATCCAATGCCGATTCATTACCTCGAGCAAGTTTTTTTTATTTGTTCTTTTGTTCTGATAGTGTTATATATCCCCTGCAAACAATATTAAAAAGCATTTCCGCTAGTCGAAATATACATTGTTTTATATATTTGTTAATTGAAAGTTAGTTGAAAGCTATGTCCGTACAAACAAACTATTGCTGATAAATGCACATTCCTATAGTAAATTAGCTGTATTCGTGTATTTAATAGAGAGAGAGAGAGCTATGCTGAATCTGCCTGGTGTAACTGGATACCGTATTACATATTTAAGCACTTGAGGTAGTAATACCTAACATAATCTGAAACTAATTCTTAAACCATCACTGGAGACTTTATTTTAAGTAGAAAGAACCTTGCATAGTTTCTCATACTCGGCCAATTTATCAGTTACATACCGTCAATTCGTTAAATCATAAATCATGGGATAATTTATCGTCGTCATCTCTCGACATACACTATATTTGCGCAATAGGGTATATAACTACATTGTTCCAACCTTACATACAATGCTTGTTGTCTGGTGAGTTATAAAAATTGATAGGTTTATGTGAATATTCAACTCGTAACATTTTGTTTGGACATAAACATATACAACCAAATAATGATTTGAGTCTGTCATCTGCATTCTGAAGGTGCTTTTCTCTTTTTCAACATATATTAAATTTCGTTCTTAGTAAAACAATCAAACCTACAATTGTTTAGACGTCATACAATTAAATATTGGAAATAGATAACAACGTTCCAAACAATTAAATATAGCTCACTTTAAACGAAAGAGCAATGCACATAATTAAAGTAACGATTATTTTACTGAACAATACAAAACAAAGACTGAAGTTTCTGTGTAACAACAGATTGACAGTGCCTGAATTTGGCTACAAAGTTTGTTTGTTCAGTTACAAACATAAACTTGTACTCACGCTGTCTGGAGCAGCATTCAGCCGAAGGCATTTAAGCAGACATAGAGGCTAATTTAAAAATTGAAAGTATAATCATTGAATATGTTTAAAACATGAGGCAAAAGTAGAATGTGTTCATCATGAACACTTTCAGCCTTTGCCATCTGTTCATTAGGTGTCTGCTTCAAATTTGTCAAAACGCGTATGAAAGTTGGAAAAGGAAACAAGTATGTAACCATTATACTTTTGTGTGTTATCGAACAGATGCTGAAGGGATATATGCAATAAATTGTCTTCATCTATATTTTCAAGCTTAAACTAAACTTTTTCTTGCATTGGATTTGATTTCATTTCAGAGGCATGTGTCTGTATTCCTTGGCATATAAATTGCAATTAATGAGAAATTGCATCCTGTGATATATATGTTTTGTTTGATCAAGTTTATTTATGTTTTTCATAGCGGATATAATATCCTACAAGAAAGAAACTATTTGCAATATCTGATCATCATTATGGTTTCAATTCAGGCCAGTTTTTCGAATTTATAAAAATATTGACCTGCCTTGGTTTTTTACTTTTGGATAGAACGATAGGTGTATGCCTTCTTTTCGCCTAGGAGTTAATTATAGTTTTGTTCCTCAAAGCAATGACTCGCCATAGTCCTATAAATGCGTCTGCAGAAGACATTAGATGGTCCTATTGTGGTAAACCGTTAATTATATACGGTTGATTGTGTTTGTAGATTGGTCAAGATAAATACCTAACTGAAACAAAGTATGTGTCCTCCTAAGCTGATTTAAGCAATCCTTTAAGTGACAATTAACACCGGGTGGAACAACTAAAGGTGGTGGTATTTTTTGCATTATTAATAAATTTATATCTCGGATGGTTGAAGAGACCGGTTCGATCCCTGGCCGGGGCATACCAAATATTTTTTAAATGGCAGCATTCGCTTATCCTCCTTTACCTTCGATTACCTTGCCTGTGCCAGGATAAGTGGATATATGGACCAGTAGTACTTGTAACTTACTTAGGAAACGCCGTGATGTATATGAAAAATGTGGAAAATGCCGTAAAACACCATACACCCCTCTCCCTCTAAACCCTCTGCCTCAAAAAGCAATCTTCTGTGAAACTGTAAATGTTGGTCTGATTCCAAGATTATTTGACAGAAATGGTCTTTAGTAATATCAATTATGTGCAGAACATGTTCACTAGTTGACATCGAACAGGGGTATAATGACAACTCTTTAAACAATATTTAGCTCCAAAATGCTGGAGTGAATATAAAGATTAGATGGCATAAATGCTTCACAATATTTACGCCAGATGGCGAAGCTAATTCCCTTATGCGTTTAAAGTGCAGGTTTAAACAGCTTCTCGACAAAAAGTACAAGATCGAAATCAAATTATTTTTCTCTCGGTTAAGATTGTTCAAATTATTGTGTGAGCTTGCCTTGTGGATTGGACTTGTTTCATTTATATGCCTATTTTGCAACTTGGTTTTATTTTGGAGACTGGTGTATACTGTAATCCTTCATGTCATGTTGTCTTATTCAAGAGGATCATACTAATTTGCACGATTCAGGGCCTCGTGTCCATTCTTTTTTTTTTATCAAATAAACAGGTTTTCAGAGCATGTTATAACAAGGAACACACGCTGTCCTGATGGGGGAATTCCTCTAACAAGTAACCTTATTATGTCTTTATAATTGATTGAAGACTCCACATTAACGCTGAGAAAACACTTAGAAACGGGACATGTGCAATTTGGGAAACACAATCAGATTGAGATAAATGAACTTTCCTTCTCACCAGACTAAGAGGGTTCAGTCTCTTCAAAACAATACAACTAAATGATGCTGTTTAGTAAATTTGAGCACTGCTGCAGGGAAGTTAACCGATCTCCAGGTGTGACAGTCACATATTCATTCTCTCACTCATGTCCGTCGTCTGTCGTCCGTCGTTCGTCGTCAACATTTGCTTGTTAACAATCTAGAGGCAGCATTTTGCATCCAATCTTTATGAAAATGTATCAGAACATATATCTCCATTAAAACTAGGTCAAATCCGAAACTGGGTCATGTGGGGTCATAAACTAGGTCACTATGTCAATTTAAGGAAAATCTTGTTAACACTCTGGAAGTCAGTCAGTTTTTGTATTGAGCATGTTGAAACTTTGTCAGAATATTTGTCTAAGTGATAGCTAGGCAATGTTTGAAACTTGGTCATGTCCGGTCAAAAACTAGATCACTTGACGTAATTAAAGGCAAATCTTGTTAACACTATGGGAGCCACATTTATGGCTTAAGCATGTTGAAACTTTGTCAGAATGTTTGTCTTAGTCTAAGCGTCTGATTATAGAGAATATTGTATTAATCAGAATATGGTATTTAGTAATGACTAAGAATAAGTTGCAAATGTTATTCATTAAAAATGGTTCTTTGTTAGCTAAGTTCTTCTCTGACATATTATAATTGATTGTGTGTATTCGTGTATATAAATTATGTAAATTAATGTATGTTACGTCATGGAGCCATATTATTTACCTGTATATACTTGTAAATGGCCAATGGGGCCGACTTGCCTGAATAAAATTGACTTGAGTTGAGTTGAGTTGATTGATATCTAAGCCAAGTTCGAAAAAGGTTCATGTCCGGTCAAAAACTAGGTCACTAGGTCAAATTTAAGGAAAATCTTGTTAACACTCTCGAAGCCACACTTTTGGCTTGGGCATGTTGAAACTTTGTCAGAATGTCTGTCTTAGTGATATCTATGACATGTTCGATAGTGGGTCATGTCCGGTCAAAAACTATGTTAATACGTCAAATTTAAGGAACATCTTGTAAACACTATGGAAGCTACAGTTTTTGGCTTGAGCATGTTGGAACTTTGTCAGAATGTTTATCTAAGTGATATCTAGGCAAAGTTTGATTATAGGTCATGTCCGTTCAAAAACTATGTTACTACATATGTAGGTCAACTTTAAGGTAACTCTTGTTAACACTGGAAGCCAGATATTTGGCTTGAGCATGTTGAAACTTTGTCCGAATGTCTGTCTTAGTGATATCTAGGTCAAGTTCGCTGAAACTGGGTCATGTCTGGTCAAAAACTAGGTCATTAGTTCAAGTTTAAGGAATGTCGCATTCAGAGGTAGGCAATATCCTACACTCCATAAAGACTCATTCTTGATCCTTGCATAATTGTGAAAATTGTACGAGTTATGCAATGGCAAATGTAAGTGTCATCGTACACACTGCCATACCAAATGTGAACTCGCAAAGGCTTTAGAGTATCAAAGTCGAAGCGATATTGTCATCCGAGCTATTGGTTGAGGTAGAATCTTTTCGTATGAATTCGATGCAGATGATTATTGCTCGAGGATTTTCCGGTTATTTCCGCCGGAAGTGACTTACTATTCCACGAACACTACCGATCTCCTTTTTAAACGGAATTTGCCAAACCAATTAACTGTTAATATTCCCGACCTCATACGGAAAGCGCCGAGCTAATCAGGTAGAAGAACCAGGCTAAACCATGGCCTCGTAATATTTAATTTTTAAAATCAGAAAATGATTTCAATTTGGATTAAGCATTTGATTCAACGCCATACTTTAATCTTAAAGAGTAACAAGGTTTTTTCAATTAAAGATTTTGTTTGATTCGGGGGGGGGGATCAATTTGGTTATAAGAAAACACACAACAGTACAAATTCACGGATTTTGTTCACGTTTTACAGGCTTACATTTACAATGTGATACTTTCTTAGAACTTCTCTATGTTTGCCATGAAACGCGAAACTCATGTTTTACAAGGGTAACAAGTTGACATGTTTAATTTATATACTTCTAATTGTATGTTTATCTAGATGGCGCGTGTTGTGTTCACCATTCACAAATTGCCGGAGAGTTCGGTTTTCCATGGCGAGATTTGTATTTGAGCCGTCCTGCAAGAAGACCAACATTATGACCTCTGCTAAGGCTGATCCGGATCGAAATTTTATGCAGAGTCCAAAATGCTAGTTTTATCGCTGGACGGCTAATAATCAATTAATATACACCAAATGCTCTTGGCTCACGGACATTCCGACAAAATTGGTTTGCTCAATGATGTAATTGATAAGTTCACAATCGTATTTGATTCATCTCTTTTGAACTTTTATTAATATAAAATAGAATTATCAATAGACGTTTGTCAGTCTCAATATCCACTGGAGATCCCTGTCTGATATTTACGAAATTAAACCTAGGGAATGGAAACTAACCCTTGAGGACTTCTTTTGCATAAAACATGACTGCTTTCCAATCAGAATGAACTCCAAATTAATTTAATACTCGCGTGTTGCTCTGGGTGTAATCCGATGTAGTCTTCAAATACCGAAAACATTTTAATTACCTATTATGGCCCTGTTACACTTTTGCGTATGAGAGGAACGTATTAGTTGCGTATGAAGAATTCATATATTAATTAACACGCACTAAAAGTCCTTGAAAATACAGAATTGTTTGTATACTTACCGTATTGAACCTACGCGTAGCGTATCGCCAGCATATGTCCAGCGTGGTCTGCGTATGGCTAGCGAATGAGTAGCGTATGAACTTCGCATGTCTAGCGTACCGCTATCAAGTGACAAAATGCCCATATAAGAAGAAATGTTGAAGATCTCAAAATGGGATCCTCTATATAAACTTTATGAAAGCGCTGGCAATACACAGCGGAAACGCCAATCATACACTAGTTGTCGTTATGTATACGTTACTCTATCATCAGGCATACGCCAAGACATCTATATACGTTGTAGATGCGTCAGAACTACGTTACTTATGCGCCGTCAACACGCTCGCTGCACGGTACACCTTCACGTCAGCGTATGAGTATCGTACATCTAGCGTTACTCAAGCGATTTCAGCGTAGCTTTGCGTATAAACCATGCGTCCGAATACGCACCATACAACCTAACGTACCCTAGCGTATGTCAGCGTATATCAGCGTATGAGAAACAGTTTGCATACGCTGTACGATACCCAACAGTGAGACAGCGCTATTAGCTCGAACACAAAATATGAACAACGTTTGAAGTTCTATTGAGTAAACAAGTTTATCCGAGGTTGTCCCTGAGTTTGCAATAACATGTATTGCATGCAGATCCACAGATTTCTTTCACATGATGCGCAACCAACGGTTAGATATACATTATTGATTTTGATACATTATAGACGCATGTCCATGTAAATCGGTACAACTCGGCATAAGCGAAAGTGAGGATCTTAATCAGTCCAACCACCTTTCTACACAGTTTTATCAAAATAAATACAAATCATCAACAATGACTTTTTAAAAGATATTTGTATGTTGTGGCCATTTAGACAGAAAAAAAAGATGCATAGGCGTCTATTAACTTGCTAAAGGTGCCTTTTCAACACTCGACATATATGTAGACTTGGATCAAGCTTATTATGTCCAGAATATACCATCCTCGGTACCAAGGCTATTTATAAAAAATATGATACCCTGGGCAATGAGGTGAAATGCAGCCGCTTGATTGGATGCATAACACAAACCTCATGCGTGACAATATTTACAGTGTAGTTACAGAGGAAATCGTAATGCATGCTAGCAAATTTGCCTATGTTGTCATATATTTTATGAATAGCCTGGGTATCAAAGATGGGATGTACGGAATTAAATGTTTACATCAGTCGAACAGTGATAGGTCCAGAAGAAGTATCGGTATTTAAATGTCAATTATATCTCATGGAAATCTACTCTAAAACACTTAAGTATGCATCATTTACTGGATCAAGATTCATCAAAGGTCACAATTCAGTTATCAATTCAAGCCACAACCGTCAATCCGGGTGACTCCAGCAGTATTTTATGTTTCTGTTAGGTCTCATTACCACGATTTATATAAATCGGTGTCCGGATATATCTTCACGAAACAGTCTGGGCACAACTAATCAATATGAAATTAATTACCCTGAACACATGGGGGACAGCTTTCTACATCTAATTTAGTGTCAAGCTAGCGGAGAAATATATATATATAACCCTAGTGTATCTCACTTTATAAATTGTCGTAATGCAAGACACGTAACGTACACGTGACTTGTTCGGAATACAAATGAATTCCCTTGGGCTGGAAAATATAGAATCTACATTTTTCGCAAATGCATAAAACAAGAGGTGCTTCGCAGGAAAAAAGCATGTGTGTCAAGTGTAGACTAGGAGCTGTCTTTGTGTCATTGCTTTCGGATGCAAGTGAAGAATGTTCAATATGTTACCTTGGTTTCGAGACCAATGTAGGCTTCCGCCTCTCAGGTTGTCGGAAATTATAGCAAAAAAAGTCGGGCAGGGGTATTTACAAATTGATTGTATACTAAGCGAACAGTGGAGATCATATGATCTTAGCTGTGCAGCTATCGCCCCTCTCGGTTTTCCTCCTTATCACTTTATTGGTGGCTACTATTCTGGCAACCTTCTTACACAGTTTAAAAGAGAGGCACTGTTCGAAATAAGCAATTTTCATCTAGTCAAAAATGACCCAATACATTATTCTACATTTTTTACAATGCAAACAATTCTAAGATACATAACCTGGGTCCAATAACCACCAACCTTACTTAGCGCTTGTCAAATAATTCTGGTTTCCCTTATAAAATGCATTAATATTTCATTTTTTAAAAGTCATTGTTCGTAGCAAGTTGACTAGTAATGTCGACTAACACATTTACTTAATTACATTCTTCCAATTATGTAATATTAAGGAAACACAAATGTTAAACAATTATTGTAAGTGTTGAAGTATTTACTAAGCGGTAACTAAGGCTGGTACAATTGGACGCAGTGCTGTTTTCTTAGACAATTAACATTATAATTAAACTCGAAAACCCATTTCGTCACGACGAAATAAAGTGGGGTTTCACGAAAAATTACTGAAACATACTGTTACTTTATTTAGAAAAACTTTCCGGTTATAGTTCTTTGAATATATGGTAGGTTAACAATTGAATTATTCGTTACGACTTTTAATTTAGTTTATCGTTGGTCTATTTTCCCCTCCAACACACTAGTAACATATGCACTGTAACGATGATGAGAGGGAATTAAACCATTCCGGAGATGCAGATGAATATTTACGCCTCGACACTGATCTAATTGTATACCAATTGAATAGTTGGGCATTATTTCCCGCAGTATGCTCTCAACAAAAACCTATATCAATCTCAGTATCCACTACTCCTGTTCGAGAACACTTTTTTCGGTCCGATGACAATGTGTATTCTAGATAGGACCATCTTAAATGAACACTAGCAATCTATTTAAAAAAAGTGATGGCGATACAATTTATTTTTGTTCACGATTATTTCTTGCTTCGTTTTAAATGTATTTTAAATTATTATACACCCAAATAGTCCCTAAAAAACTTTGTTTGCGAATAAATGAGTGTTAACCATCACCAGAATGCATTGAATATATGACATTGAGTATACATTCATTGTAGATGTGTATATGATGCACTGGAATAATATTGATTTGATCACTTTTAGTATTTTGACCTTTGTTTAAAGTGAAAATAGAGAATGCTCAACATCAGTTTTTTCCGGGCCCGATTTGGTCCAAAATGACGGTTTTCATTTTCGCCTGGTGAATTATTTTTTCCATAATGCATGACCTCAATTTTCTTTTGATTTGTTTAAAACTTCGAGGTAACTCTTTCATTGATATAGATGTTCTATACGAGAAACGCTTAGAAAGTGTAAGGATTGAGGACTGAAACTGGTCAATTTATATTGCAACAAATAAGGAATAAGTATTTGGTGAATTGTGACCTACAGTGTTTGCTTCATAATAGCCCCTATATACCAGTCGTAAGCAAACACTCCTGCTTTCTAAGTTCATTAAACAGAACATGTATTGTTTACATACAGAACAACAGCTCTTACATACATGTAACAGTTTGACTCAAAACGTATTACTGAGTATATACTACCATTATGATACTAATTGATAACGCTTAGAATAAATAAAGATAATTTTAGACTGCAGCAATACCTTGATAGAACTTAAAATGAAAAAATAAAATCGCATAATTTCGAGTTTATACACATATTTGAGCCGTTCCACGAAAAAACCAACATGTATCGACCCAGATTAGCCTACATTCCGTCACAGGGGAATACAGGTATAGAGTAAATATTCCTGAAACAGAAAATCCACAGGAGGCGAAACGTGTATGTCCGGGTAAGCCTGCGCGGCATGCTTAGGCTGATCCGGGTCGATAATTTACACAGAGTCCACATTGTTGGTTTTCTCGTTATTGGGCTCATTTTACTTGTATGGCAATAAAACGTACAGTGTTATGTGTTTTCTGTTGTAAAATTGCCCCTCTGTTACCGAAGACTAGAAATATCGCATCATGTATCGGGTTAATTGCTAAGATTTGCGGTGACTGTCTTCAACTTGTCAAGTCTAGTTATTTCCTACAATTACATTGATTATCTGCTATCAGTCGTTGAAATGGCATAGCTTCATCCGGTAATTTTCTAGTCTAAAATAGCTAGAAATAATCGTTAAATGAAGTGATCTCAACTGCTTCACTTAGGCAAATACTGACGTCGTACATTTTGTACTACGTATCTCGTCATTCCAAGGGTGCAATAATCTCTCTGGAGTGTGCGTGTGTAAATAAATATTAAAAGAAATATAAAAGTTGACTTTTACATCGCATTTCACGCGTGCTCTTAGTAACTTTGCAATCAAATTGTACACTATCCTGTATCGTTAAGTATTATTGCATTTATCCAAGTGCAAATAAAACAAAAGACGACATGAAACAATTTTTCTTTTGAATTTGTGTAGCAAATTTCAGCACATATCCAAAACATTTCGTTAGTTACGGGAAGTAAAAGTTTCCTTTATGATACAAATTGCTTCTAATTTACGATTTATCCATATGCTATAATGTTTGAATCCCTATTCAATTAGTATGCTCATTTATGCAGAGAGTCTATACGTTTGCCTAGATGTTCTCAAAGTCATACTCTACAGTGTAGTTGTAAATTGAACAGGGTTAATCTTCGACCAGGGATGTTGCTAGGAGGGTGTGACTTGTAAAGTCTACGGCGACGTATGTGATCACTATATCAGTTAGCCTTTTACCACTTTGACCAAATTAGAAACTTTCGTCTGACTGGGATTCGGTTTCAACTAACCGCGCTCCCAGAAAACCAATAGTATGGTAGGTGTATGTCAATAATTTATCCGCGTCACTTGATCTCGATCAGGCCGATCTTAACTAAGACGCTTCCGACAAATAGTTATCATATGTATCCCACAACTCAGATGCAAAGACGTATTAGCTGTCACGCGAGAAAACCAACATAGTGGGTTCTGCGTAAAGAATCGGCCCGGATCAGCCTTAACATGCAGCGAAGGATAACCCTGACAGACACTGTTTGTCTCTGGTGGATTTTCTATTTAAGGGGTCATTACGTCTATATGTCTATCTCAAAGAGACGGATGTATCGGCCCGGTTAGCCTGTGTTGACTACGCAGACTGATCTTGGTCGGTACATTACGCAGAGGCCATACTGTTGGTTTTCTCGTGGAACGGCTCATACGTTTGTCTAGAATTATAAAGAATAGCTCAGGGTTGCTTTTTCTTGGAACGCTCATAGAGTTATTATTAATGGGATCAGAAGAGTTTATGAACTATATAAATGTTTCCCTAGGGTAATAGGGTAGTGATTAAATTCAAATTGTATTGGCACAGACCGGTCGTCATCGTTCAATAGTTTGAATCGTCATCTCAAATCCACAAACACATCGATTTCTGTTACTTGTATAGGTTATTGCATCTTTACGGGAACATATTGTGTTGGACTCCTTTATTCAGAGTTCTGCCAAAGGAACGGGTCCATTCCGGTTGTTATCGTGGAAAATATAAATTTACGAAGCGTTTTCGTGTTCCCCTCTCGTGTGAATCGTCGACTACATGATGTGTAACGCTTTTGCAAACAGCGGAGTTCATTGAGAACTCGTGTATTATCTTATTCTGGTATTTATGCGTGGATAGGTATGTTCTTTATTACGATTTAGAAGACCTTTTGACATCACAGTATGTTCAGTAAAAGCAGTTATTAAATCCCTCCTTATTTTAAATTGTCATGTGTTATTGATATATACTTATATAGATCGTCAACAGTTCAACGAAAATCAAAATCAACCATATAGCGTATGTCAAATCGACAATAGAGCAATATTATTGATCTACACGTCACATTATTACGTCCAAAACTTCGTATGTATTTTAAAACAACTAACGCTATTAATAGGCCAGATTGTTTTTGTATATGCCTATATAGTTTGCTGGTCTTTGAACTCATCATAGGTTGTATGGGAGCGCTTTGGTACGTTACTATATTGAAATAGTCCATCCTTAGCAGCACGTGAAAAGGAACAAAGTGCAATATCAAAGCGTGCTATATATCGACAGAGACTGCATCCTGTTTTCACATGGAAAAAAGCCGTTTGTTATTCGTCGATAACCAATGGCCATATTGTCTATTTTTAGAACAGGTCAGCACAGTCGTGTTGACGTTGATATGTTTTTGTCAATGTCAATATATATTGTTAACTTGTGTAGTACAATGAAAACTAAATAATT
>JAUELF010087793.1:0-39032 GCA_031471495.1 Clinocardium nuttallii | reverse complement strand
CATAACCAAAATAATGATGGAAGGCTGTTTTTGTAAACAGACACGAAACGGTCGAAGTCATGGTGACGCTTCATTCTTTCCTGACGCTCGCATTGAGACCTTCTCTCAACGACTCTAGAAACTATCCCTTTCCAAGAATTTGTTTCAGGGAATTTGCCAGTAGTAAGATACACAGTCGTTGAAGGAAAGCTAGTTTGCGTTTGTCAATTTCACATTGTATGCTGTACCAGCCCAAAGTTTTTCAACGGTCTTATGATATGTATAATACATAGAATACCATAGTTCACATCCGTACAGTGCGGACGACATTGTTATTGTTTTCATCAATGAACCCATTGTAATAGAAGTCCCGATTGAGTTGCAGACATTTCAATGTAAGCGCACGCACCAATAACTCAGATGATTTAGAAGTCTGCCGGTTTAAGACCTGTACAACTGACTTGTTATCACATTTAAACAATACTTTCTTATTTTTCAAATGGTTCCCCCCAAATGTAAACAGCCACCAATATAGGAAATAATTACAATAGGGTGATATCCTGCAGCCGATATTTCTCAACCCATGTGGCTGGCCATGGCGCACAAGTCCATTCCCTCCTAAATATGCCCCCGAAACCCTTGTCCAATGCTGCAGAACTGTCAGTAAACATGCAAACATCAGCATTTGATTGCCAAACAGTGTCATGAAAAACAGAAATACCATTGAAAGCTTGGATAAATTGTAACCACATCATCAAATCTTGACGCATGCCCATGTTAAGTTTTAAATGGTGATGTGGACTTCCGATACCACACGTGGCATTAATCAAACGTCTACTAAATGGTCTACCATGCGCAATCGTCCGACACATGGAATTAAGAGAACCAAGAACTGACTGCAGCTCCTATAATGTCAAACTACTTTTATGTTTTAAGATATCTTGAATTTGAGAGACCAGTAAATCTGAATTAATCTTAGACCAAACATCTGGCTGTATGGCCTGTCTCATTCTGTAATTCTCGCCATAAGAACGCCACGCAAATGATCCCCGTGACCGGGATTTTGCTTCCATAATTAGAGATATATATTGCAGCAATATTCACAGGCTGCTTTTTAATTAGTACTGCTGCAAATATAATAAATGCATCGGTCCATTCGCGGATACTTTGTATCAATTTGGTTGCTCTTGGTTTTATTTCAACCTGGCCGCTCTCACTTATCGCGCAAGTCGAATTTGTCACGTGCTCGGAGCCTTTGTTTTGGAAGCGACGCCAGGTAGAAATAATCCCCAGACTAAATAGTTTGAAACATTTCCTTTGAAACATGCAAAGTTAATACATCGTCCGCGCACCGAAAAGCCGATGCGGGCAAGGCGGAATTATCTATCACGGGGACACTCGTTACCGATTCCTGTAGAAGCAAAGCTTCGAACGGATCGTTAGTGTTACCACCTTCTTGCTCGTCCGACGCAAGTCGCACCAATTTTACGGGTTCTGTTCTTGCTGTATAAGGCTCCTCGCATTACCCCTCCTCGAACCTCGACATGTCCTCGGCATCACTTAATGATTTAATATTATTTAATTTTTGAATTTTATTTTAAGATGTGAACGCGTGGGCAAAAAACCTTGAAGTGACTAAACGGACTTTGGGGTCCAAACATGGTTCCTTCTGTCTTATATAATTGATATTTTATGTTCCTTTGCAAGTGTATGCTTATGTGCTCTCATGTGCTTCTCTTGTATAAATAATTTCACAATGTACTGTTAAATGTTATCAATAATTGTTGAATTTCAGAATAGCCATTATCAAACTTTTTTTTCTAGTCTAGTACATGGTTAAGATAATTATTTTCTTTCAAAACTTTGTTTATTGCATTGGTGCAGAATTATTTTGATTATCTATTTAATCATCATGACTTTAACTTTAAACTTTGAGTCTTGTTCAAAACTGTCCAATTTGCTCAAACTAGGTAATTTGTCAAATCATTATAATAGTTCATGGGGACTAGATGACCATGGTGTATTTTTCACACACATGCTACATAACTATGTGCTCCATAAATACACAGTTTTCCAATCCTTTACCAGCACGCCATTAACATGGTCTACTAAGGGTTCAACATGCTCTTATCTTTCTGAACTCTTACTCTACTATTTGCCACGCTGTCCGTACAAGTGGACCAAATCAATCCATAACTAATACATAGTGAAGTAATCAATATGTAGGAGTAACACATGCGTATGAGGTGCAGCATATTGCTCACTGTGAAACTTCTAATTTTTCTGTAACTAGTTGCATTAACAGTGGATGTCTTTTAATGTGTTCATAATATTAGTTGCTGGATCCAATTGCTTATATATGTTCTTGTTTACCCGATACTATGCATAATAACACGTATCAGTTTCCACCTGATTTGGTCTTGTAACCTATGATGTTTATAGATCACCTGAGCCAAATCATCTAGATGATCAATTGGACGCACTCACTCTCCTTAGCTCTCCTAAAAAACCACTGGCTGCAAGTTGATAAAACTTGGCATGGATGTTTCACCCATGGCCCCACTTTTACAGTTAGTCACATACCTACATTCAGTACACAACTTCTTGTTGTCATGGCGACAAAAAGAAAAACTATTAAATTCATCTTGTTAGAAACTGCTTGCCTATCCGTATTTCAAAATAGTTTCTCTGATATTTTCATTGACTGAACGTCTTTGAACCTCCACCAAGTTTGCTCGAGTGGGTTCAATTTTCAAAATAAAAATAAACTACTTCATGGAAGTTTATTTAACATTGGAATACGTTAATAAAGAAATATAATAAGGCAGAAACTTCAAAATGTTTCTGCCTAAACCTGCTGTCAAATTTTCCTTTGATTATGTATGTCTTTTATGTGTATACTTGTGAGCTCGTGCGTCCAGGTGAGCGAACTAGGGCCAACAAGGACCTCCTGCTTTCCAATTACCAGTTTCTTAATATTTTCTATCTTTGCTATATCATTCAACTTCTTAACAATAAATACATAAATATAATCTGTAATTGCTATTTCCTTTCACATTTTTCCTTCTTTAAAACACGCCACATTCTAAGTTTACAGGATAAAGTATGAGCCGTTTAACGAAGAACAAACCAATAGTATGGACTCTGCGTAATATATGGACCAAGATCAGTCTAAGATAATCCGGGCCGACGCATTCCGTCTCATTTGGATAGAGGATAACAATTCATGATACAGACAATCAACAGGAGGCGACACTGTTGGTTTTCTCGTGTAACGGCTAAATTATGACCATAAGTTGTACAATATGAAATGTACGACTCGCAGTTTGCTCTAATATGTATTCATACGTTTATCATCTACATGTATACGAAATCGACAAAAGGGCAATTTATAGGTAACACAAACAAGAAAAACAGGAGAAGTGTTAGTAGTGAAAATAGTATTTTAAATTTATCCCTTAAACTTTTCATCTCATTAGAAATTTAACAAATCATAACATATCAACAAAAACAAATATTAAAGCTGTAGAAAATGTAAAAAAACATTTGACTATTAATCGGAAAATCATCAATATAAAGATAAATAAATTTATTCAAAGCATTTGCGATAATTGATGAAGTCAATTTATAATATATATGTGAAGCATTATGTCGTAAGGTGGAGAGCTGGTGCATACACAATTTCGCCTACATACGGGGTATCTCTAGATGGAATATCGGGCAACTATTGGAGGCAGTAACCAATGTACCTCTATTTAAAGCTAAACACGATATGCATCGATACACCACTTTCAACATAAAGCATCTCATAATAAAATTTCAAGAGTTAGATTTGCAATGCGGTCTAATGAAACAAATACCGTTGCTACAACACGGAGTATCTCATATGTAATATTTCAAAATTCAGATTTTCTTTTCTGTCCTATGAAACCAGTTCCCGGATTACAACATGGTGCAACTCATATGGAATATTTCAAGTGCCAGATTTGCATCGCGGTCTATAATGAAACCAGTACCTCAGCTACAACACGGAGCATTGAACATCTCAATCATAATATTTCAAGAAACATATTTGCATCGCGGCCTTATGAAACTAGTTCCTGGGTTACAACATTGAGCATCTCTTATATAATATTTTAATAGTCAAATTTAAATCGTGTTGTCAAACTCAATATGCAAACTTCATTAGGGAACAGTGCACATTTCATATTGCCTTTAAATGCATATACAATAACGTGCAACAATGCATTATTAATCCTAGCTGGTCTTGAGTAAACTAATAGAAAACCCACTGTTTTCAGATGTGTTTATATTTTTAACATCACAATTCGACGCGTGGGATTAAGAAAACTAACTTTATATGAAGACATGAAAGTGGAGGGTGTATCACCTTAGGCGTTTTCAGGTGAATTCCGTGAGAAAAGCGGTTGATTAATTGTCCTTGCAATTCTCGGTAGTTATAAGGGAATTCATTTATTGGAATGCACCAGATGAACTTCCAAAATAGATTACATGTACCCCATCCTAGTTTACGCTGTTGCAAATACGTTCGTCTAACGGTATGAGTAAAAGAGTAATTACATCGATCTAAGATATTTCGTTGTTCGCTTTGGGTCCAAGCTGTTTGTTTAATTGCATATGTTAACTACAGTGTACTTGGATTTCAAAAGACGAGTTGAGGTCAGCAATGATATTGGTGATCTTGCTCGTTTTCTCCGATAATGATAGACAGATAAATAAGATTCCGTGCTGTAGATTTTGTATGATTTACGATCGAGATCAAGACAATAGCCATTACTGAACATAATTCAAATTTACACACTTCTGAGAAAACATATACAGTCCAATTTGTTTTTAAAGATCACACATGGTAATAGAACACTATGGTCTTTGATCACAGGTGATCTTAATTACACGGTCATTTATGCAAAATGAAAAGAGTAACTTGGGAATTACAATTGTGGTTGCTATAGACAGGGGATTGCCATTCCAAGGTGGTCTGAATCACAGGTTTGACTGTACAGTGGTTTTCCGACATTCAAATTAAGTGCAAAAGGACACACACCCTAAATGTTCATTAATATTTTCATTTAAACACATTGTACACGCACGCGAACAACTTTCCTGTAGCAGTTTGGTAAAATTAACAAAACTAAATGCAACAAATAATAAACAGTCCATATCAGCAACCACACCACATTTAATAGTCTTGTACGGTGAACCCATTCCGTCGATCAACACATCAATTCACTTGTATATCCTCAGCATCTATTTCCTATGGATTCCGTCTACACATAAGGGATAAATCCATGTCGTCCGTGGATGAACAAAATGAAAACGCTGAAACTCTTTATAGAAGAATTTTGGATTGCGCTAAATCAAAATACGCAAATTACTTTGTGCATGAGCCAAATTGCACATTTGCCAAAAAACAACAGTTTTTCTTTCGACCTTGAAATCCCAAATACAGTCGATGAAAAATGTCGGGCCAAGGTAATAGAATATTTAGAAAAGTTAAAAGTAAAAACAAACCATGCAAGGTGATCTGTGAAGATGTAAATATATAAAAGTAGAGATCTAAATCCCAAATATTGTGTCACTGTTTGATACTACACGTTCACTATCGTATTTAATTTTTGTCAATGGTGTACCACATTTATTCTTTCAGTTTTTAGGATGTGTATATATAGAGTATTTAATCAAACATGAGATGTGCTTTTGACTATCCTTCGCTGTTTTGAGCGTTTGAGTATACGGTCTTTTTGCAAACAATCTTTGATGCCACAATATTATACACACAGTGTAGTTAATCAAGAAACGTTTGGTTAAACTTCAAAGCCTGAGCACAAGACTGGACCTAGTGTCACCAATGCTTCTTCCCCTAATTGTTCATCCCCCTCTTGTTTTCCTGAAAGCAATATCATCTTTAGGCGTGGTCACAATACCACCACCGAATGCTTCCCGTATTTTATTTTAACTTGCAATTACAATGCAATAACAACTTTATTGAAATTATTTGATATACGTATATAGATTTCCAGTTTTATCGAGATAGTTATAGTCACTTTATAATAAATTCAGATCATGTAAGCATGGAGTGCATGTGGGTAAAAGCATGCAAATACTACAAAGTGAAATACACATATGCATAGTTAGATAACTGGTTTAACGAATATGTTATATAGTATACTTCCAGTAAAGACTTAGGTAGCCTAAGTCCAACATGAAATTGGTCCCACGAAATAGTACCCTTCCTCTGCTTGCGCACCTGTTAGGGGAGGAATGTAACATGTATTGACAAGACAGCATATTTATACGGTTATTATAATAATATTCAGCTGACACCGTGATTCTTGGCCTTTACAAATTATACATTGTCTTAACTGTTACACATTAAAGCCCCCGCACTCAATCACTGCATTCTAGTTGTATGTCTAGTAAGTATCTACATTTGTTAAAGTAACCAAAGGACAGTATTGGGAACGTTTTTAGTTTCAAACGAATTAGAGACAACCGTGTCAGGTATTGAGGTATCATTACTATAAACGTTGCGGTGTACTTAGCTTGATCTGATATAGTATTCGTTAATTTCAACAGGCATCTGATCTGATCACAAGCATGGCAATGATTTAAGTGAACATATGTTTGGGTAACACCTAACATACAACAAAGTGTTATGTAAATCTGAATAAATTACAGGTTTTCTCATTAAACATATCGCAAAGAACAGGCCATTTTCTTCTGTTTTAATCATTGAAAAATATTCAGGTTAAGAGGGAGCAATTCTTAAAAAGAAATACAGATGAAAGAAATAGACGGGCGTATAAAAACAACGGTCATTATTACACATACTATAATAACGACATTAGTCAGCCCTTTGTCATGTATGTAGCAACATTGTTTTTGTCATCTCGCTATTGAAAAGATATACAATGTTATTTTCAAATAAAAAATGTGAACCATTTTTATTCACATCGATCTTAACTTAAGTTATATTTAGTGTTAAGGTTTTGGAATTTTCTGATGTAAAGAAAGTTATATTTTGTTCATTAATGTTTAAGTACTATTATAGGCTAAACGTATCAGGCCATAAGTATTTGTGCCATCTATACAGTACTTTTATGAACGAGTTAATAAGCCAAGCATCACGGATTTGCTAGACATACTTACCTGGAATTGTTTCTCTGAAAATGTTTGTGTAAGGTGATTTAAAGCTAACATCTAATATGGCAAACGCAACAACAAAGAGGGTCAAACAGACAGTATGTGTAAAACAAACTCACTGTGTCAAACCACACTATACGAAAACGCAAACTTGCATTGGTCTTGAAATTCATGATTATAAATAGCATGGGTTTCAGTGCCAACAATTTCTCGGTCTTCGCATATATAAAACACGGGATTACTTGCACACAAATAAAACGGGATGTGTTACTCACAAACAATTGGGAATCGTTGCACGTAATGAATTATTTGTTACACACACGGAATTGGGAAGGATAAAGACATCCATAACTCGATCAGATAAATAGGTGCGTACCGGCAACGATGACAGTGATCGGAAATTGGATAAAGGCTTAAACATAAAACGAATTCTTCCTTTTTATGGAAGGACTTAACAGTTCGAAAATATCTGGTTGTCCATTTTATGTGTTGGTCATTGTCTAGTCGTACATTCCGGAACAGATTACGGGGCCAAGGTATTTGTAGCCGTCTTCCTTTGTTCCACCTTGGGAAATATACAAAAATACTAGTTATGAAACTATACAAACAGGTTTACTCGCATAGCACACTATGTTCGCGGTTAAATGAGCATACATAATACTATTTTTTTCCCTTTTTGTATTTTAATTTACCTGTCACTTCTAATTTAGTTTAAAACTAATTTATTTTAGATCGATTGCGAAACAAGCTTTCATATTTTAATCACGCTCGATAGCTGCTAATAATAGTATATAGGTATCCTGAAAGATTATTAGCCTGCATAAAACCATTCTTGTCAAAACCTGGACCAAAATCGATCAGTATGGACCTAAATTAATGTTGAATGATTTTAACTCTATTTTCAAAAGTTCTCAATTATATCACGGCGACCGGTTCACCAATGCATGTGTGCCCTGGCATCATCGCACCAGAAATCAACACATATTTACTGCAGACAACTGTCTCACACATACCCAGGTCGTTACCAACTGATCGAGTCTTCGCACACATACCCACGTCGTTACCAACTGATCGAGCCTTGATTACTACAATCCTGTGTTCAGTCTAGTTTTCTATACTTTTCACTTTTCAGATATTGTTTTGATAACATGGCACTATAATACTATATTTGAGTACATAGTGTTGATTTCTAACGATAGTAATTTATATTTTGTTAATTTGATTATTATAACTTTGTACTTTGGTTTGTTGATTTACAAAAGTTCACCCTTTATGTGAGTTATATTTCTTAAGATATCGCTTACTACATACTATAATTGTAATGTTGATTTGTTTATCAATAATTGTTTATTGTTACACAAAAAACTGAAAAAATATTATCTGCTCTGTTCTGTTTATACAATTGGGCTTACCGACGGCAGACAAGTGAGGCACTAGAAGTTGACGTCGGAATATGATATTGCCACCTGAACACAAACGGATAAAAACATATTATATGCAATTAATTGAAACCAATTTAACACACATCTTTAGTTAAACGAAAATGATATTTCACGATTTCAATATTTATATCGAAATTGATTTGCTTACCTTTGATTGTTTTAAGCAATTGGTTGTAGTCAACCTGTTTGAACTATTTAAACAGCGTCAATATATCATTTTATTACTTTCCCCCAATGTAGTTGCTCGGGACTATTTGGCCACAGTACTCCTACACTCATACAACCAATTTTGTCATAATATAGTTGATTATTGACTTATTGATGCGACATGTTGTAGCCTACGTTCTGGTAAATTTTTTTTGACAGAAATTGTGTTTAACCCCAATCAGCCTTTTTACAACGCCTACAGAGCTATGCATTCATATCTAGAACAGGCATATATACTTATCGAATTAATCTTTGGTATACTCTGACTAGCAATGAAACAACTGCACTGTTTATTATGGAATGGTATTTAAGTAAATAGATTGGTCATATAATTGACACGTGCATTCGTTTATTGTGTATTTACTAAGGACCTACTTGTTATTGACCGTTCTATTTGTTTATTTGCGTTTAAGTATTTAGGACAAGAACATACTATTCCATGTTTCTTACAACTTAAACAATGTATCAGTTTGATTCATTTTAACTAGTTTCAAGAATTTACGTACAACAAAAATACTACTGCCCATTCCCAAACGTCTCGGTTCTATATGAATATGTTGTCGTTTGAACTGTTTCCTTGTTGTTGTTTGTTGACGTTGTTTACCCTCGCACTCGGCAAAATGCCATATAGCGAGAAATCGTTACCCCGTTGAACATGCGACATATTTGAACTGAGGTGTTTTAAGTTTTATTACATATTTCTCACTTTGTACTAGGACTAGTCGTATTTTGAAATAAGATAACATACAAAGCTTAAAAAACAAGAGTCTACATTCAAGACATTGTGTGGTATGTGAACGTTGTAGACTGAAAATATTCATTTAAAAAAAGTTCACCGTCATTGTTAAACGTTTTGATGATCTGATAGGCGTTAAGAAAAGGGAGAGTCTTAACAATACTGCTAAAATTAATAATAAAGTAATAACAAGAAGAAACCATTACTCTAAATCTATGTTACGGAACCGTTGTCGGAATTGATGTGCGAAAGAGGAACCCATCGGTAGTTACTGTACTGTTACCCTGTCTCGTGATAGACCTTCATTTTTATGTTAGATGCATAACACTAGATTCGTGTTTCTTTCGTGCATTCTGGCGTAAACCAATTATTGGCAACATAATAATGCTTCTCATTGTAGGACATAACTCGCTTTAAATTGTGTTTAAACAAAGTTACCCATGGACTGAGCATGCTGGAATAAGCAGATCTACGCTACATTTACAGCGAAGGAAGCCCTGCCAAGAAACATGACTAAAAGCAAACTAAAGTTTTTTGTAAACAATATAAATGCATTTTGATTTGTATTTTATAATGGTAAAATGATTATTGATATGCAATAAAAACACCTTTATTTCTGATGTCTATTACGATTTATATGTTGTTCTAAGAGTTAATACTACTCAAGCTAATGCTATAGAGGAACTAAGTGAATAATGTACGAATGCTATCTTCTTAAACACGGTGGGAGTCATGCATTCAGTGCATTCGATTAACCATGTTGTTATGGCATGATGCAATGCACATTATCTGCATATGCTTGAACACTAGATACCGTCGTCGTGGTTAGAGAGTTGGCAATTAGAGCAGAAGATCCAAGATTCAATCATAAATACTTTTAAATTGGATATCTTTTTACCAGTACCGCTAGTACTGGTATGTTACCCTGGAAACTCCGTGCTATAATTGAGATACTGTTGAAAGCAGTGTACGAGAACATGTAAACACATTCAAAGAAAAGATACTTCATCAGATATATCTGTATATGTATACACATATTTTTCTTGTACCATATACATAATCCACTAAACACATGTAAATGTGAAGAGAGTAAATAACACTTGAAACTTGAACTTGATATCGACATTTGATCACACTCAATTAATCAGGAAGCATCCACGTCGAATTTGTATAACTATGATTATTGGTTAAAAATATTCCCATTATCGCATGAATTCTAAACATACCGACGCTATAAACATATTCTAAAGCAAGACGGCCATGAGGCCCTGGATCGCTCACCTGAGAATGGGCTATTTAAGACTTTTAAACTTTTCCAATGGCAATTAGAGGTTCTGCCTGTCGGCAATGTTTGTTGACTGGAAGCATTTTCTGACAAAGCTTAGTGAATGTTAACGGTGTGTTACACAGAAATGTTAATACTTCTATACACACCAGTGCATGTTCTTTACTAATTGATTTTGACTAGAGTTGAAGCCTAGTCTTTGTTTTAGCATATACATTACTTGCCAGGTTGACACGACCTGCCTTTCTTTTCAATTTATTATATTTGTAGTTGTAAGATAAATATTGCGGTCTCTATAGTTTTAAAAATATTTTTCTACAATATGGCCTAGTGACCTAGTTTATGACCGGACATGACCCATACTTAAATTTAGCCTAGATATCACCAAGACAAACATTCTGAGAAAGTTTTAACATGCTCAAGCCCACAATGCACCTTCCAGAGTGTTAACAGGATTTTTCTTCAATTTGGTTAGTGACCTAGTTTTTGACATGATATGACCGATATTCGAATATGGTCTAGATATCACCAAGACAAACTTTCTGACAAAGTTTCAAGCTGCTCAACTGAAACATACGAACTCTATAGTGTTAAGAAGATTTTTCTACACTATGGCCTATTGACCTCGTTCTTTACGTGACCAGACCCATATTTAAAGTTAGCATATATATCATCAAGACAACTATTTTGTTTCAACAAGATTTTCCTTAAATTTGGCCTAGCAACTTAGTTTTGACCCAACATTACTTATATTCATGACAAACTTTGTGACAAAGTAATAAGTAAAAAAAAAAGCGACATGTTCACGTTAACGATACGGCTTCCAGAGTGTTAACAAAATTGCCTCTAGTGACTTTGTTTTTGACTTTGATTTTGATCCGACATGACCTAGATTCGAACTTGGCCTAGATCTTACTAAGACAAACATTCTGAAAAAGTCTCAACATGTTCCTACATGACCCAATTTCGAACTTGGACTTGTTTTGATGGAGATGTATGTTCTGATAAACTTTCATGAAGATTGGATGCAAAATGTTGCCTCTAGACTGTTAACAAGCAAATGTTGACGACGAACGACGGACGACGGACAACAGGAGATCACAAAAACTCACCTTGAGCACTTTGTGCTCTGATGAGCTAAAAAGGAAACACTTCAGAATTGCACGCACGAATACATTGATATTAATTGTTAAAACATATTACCAATCAGTTTAACGTAGTAACTTGTCATTAAGCAATATGTTGTAGGCAACTAAATTGTGTACACGAAGACAAATGCTGAAGTTAATTTCAAGTAGCATATTGCAATTGCACATAGGCACCATCAGATTATCAACTTAAATGCCTCTAATTGTTTTTAATATGCTAATTTCTCTCATAACAGACACATCCGTTACATAATTATAGGCATATCACTGTCACTAAATTGACATTTGACAGTCCGTCGTAAAATACGAGTTATTAATAATCGTACTGTGAAGAAGAATTAGTAATTGAGGTGAACTGCTCAGTTATTTCAAAAGTTATATCCCTTAATTATACGATATGATCGTACGGCATTTCGCTTGCGTTTGGCTAGAGCAATGATGAATGCTTAATTGAAAACTTGAACTTAGACGTAACATTGGATGAATTCAGTCGTTTTCATGCCGTAGTTGAAGAATTCCCTATATTCTGATATTATTATCAAAATGATCTAGATTGATCTATATATATATTGTCAATATGGTGTATTTTAAGGTAGCCGTCTTTTAATCAATACTAATATTCAGGGCAATCATAATACTAGTTAGCATGTTTGAAATCAATCATAATTTGCCCATAGATTGAAACAAAGCAATGTATATGTAATCCGTATTGACCATGGCTAAATCTTCCTCAGAAGACCAATGTATAACATAACATACACATGTACTACACACATACTTCGATATTTACTACTGGAAGCAAGGGGCCACACATATTCCTTACTACACATACATTATATAAACGTTTAAGTGTCTAAACTACGGATGCCGTCAATAGTCATAGGTTACATGGGATATATATTTGCTATAACAACACAACGTCTACTATATATATAGAAACATATGTAAACTTTCTAATAAACTTTCTGTATGTGCATTTTCTACAAAGGACATGCATCTGTCCTGGTAAGAACCACATTTCTTTTTCATATACAAGATGCGACTTTTGAATACATTGCGGGGAACGTTTAAATGCAGAATGATGCTTTCCTCAATCTCCATTAATGTTTTCAAACATTTCGAAGAATATATTTGATTTTCCATCATTTCGTTTTTTTTGCTTTCTTACAGGTTCGGTAAATCAGAGAGAAGAATTTCATATAAGGTACCGATCCAATCACTTCTGCCAAACGATTATTTTTATGATATGATATTGGTAATCATACAAAAATAAAAGTTTACTATTAAGCCAATATCGTCTATTGATGATTCTACTTTGAAATCATTTGAACAAATAATAGTAACATTGGAATTAATATTGAAACAGCTGTGTCAAATAGAAATAGTTTTGATTCAACGCTTGTCTGATGGATAAAAAACCCAGAAGTCATCTGTATCCGAAGAAAGGTTTAGGGCTAATAGATTTTAACCGATTTGACACTTTGATAGTTCACTTTATATGTAATGTCTTGTTCAGAGAGATGCCACCTCAAAGGATGGACCGATGGCAATGAGACTAGTATGTCATGTAAGAACAACCAAGATTGAGTTATACTGAAAGTCGGCATTTATCAATGCCATAACTATTCTATGTGATAACAGATAAGTTTATCAAATATACTTAAACGTATATACATGACATATCTTGGGCACAGACAATTTATGTCTTATACTTTCAACCACATCTCCAACGTATTGAAATATTGAGTACATGTACGCGAAATGGAATAATTATCTTTTGAAAAAGCTAATCGACAAAAAGCAGGGGCTGAATATTTCGCTTTTTTTCTTTGACTGTAATTGATTTTTGCTTGTTAAAACACAGTTCTGACAGGTAAATAATATAACCGTGGATTTTCTTTTTCAAACAATATATGTAAAGGGATCAGGTACCAATTAATAAATAGTTTATTTCAATTGTTTAAAACGGAACACAAACTATAACTATATATATATACCTGTGTCGCCAGCATAGAAAGAATGTACAGGTAGCTCAGACTTTTCAGTGACATAACCGTCATCAACTCTCCAAACCTCATCGTTCTCATCGCAGTTACAAGGCAGGGAACTATTGTAACAAGCATTTAAATCTCCGCATGCGCAGTTTCCACTTCCGGGGGTGGCGCCACCGAAGTAGTTGGTCATCTGCTCGGTCCTGTTCATCCAAAATGTGGTCAACATGTCAGGGTTAAATGGATTGTGAATGATAGCTGCATAACACTCCCACTTCATGTACTGTTTGCACTCGTAGGAGTTGTCTATTATCTGGATAGCTTCTCCCCAACCAATGTCATACTCGAGGATAATTTGATATTCTCCAGCTCCTTCGTATCCTTTAACTCGGGTCCTGTTTTCTTGATTGTGGTCTAAATGACATAGGTGCAGATACTACAGATTTACAAATGTACTATGAAGAATACATTGACCTAACGTCAAATGATCAGGCAAACTCGAAAAATGTTCACATATATTTGAACCCTTTTTTGCATATTTTCCTAAATACTCAATGCAATACCTTCTCATTCTTTTGAGTTATTCCTACATGGTTGATTATTTCATTTGTTCCCGGATTACAACGTGAATCTTGAATTAACTAGAATACTTTTAGATTATTGGCAAGGGGGTCTGTATAATTTATAGGGGGCGAGGCGTTAGCCGAGTCCCCCTATACGTTCCGCAGACCCCCTATTTTTCCGAAGTGGGGCAGTAACAGACCAAATAACTGATTTATTTCGTTGACCACTTAAAACTGAACTATACTGTAACTAGTTGTTATGTGTTGGTATCATAAAATGGCAAGGCCACTCGCGTTTTTAATTTCTTAAATGTTTTTACATGTTATAAGTGGTAATGAACATAAAATTCATGGACTGATACATATACCTAATGTATCGACACCTTGCCATGATGCCAATAGAAGGATAGAACCTACTATCTGTGGTAATCAAGTTTTGAATGTGTACTTTATAAAGTAATGTTTTTCTAACGTACGAATAATTGTGAGAGCTCTTCCAGGTTCGGAGTCAAAGTCACACTCGACCTCAACCGCATCAAAGATCGTTTCTTCACCGTCGGGATCAACATCGGCAATACAACTTTGGCTCAGTCCTCTAGATGCCCAATCCGAGCAATGAACTCCTAGAAATATGTAAATGAGCCGCGTCATGTGATAAGAGCCGTCCTGCGAGAAAATCAACATTGCGGACTCTTCGTAATATATCGACCCAGACCAGCCTTCACATATCAAACTGGGCCGACACAGTCCGTCTTAGAGGGATACAGGTATAGTATCTGTCCGGGTTATCCTGCGCTGCATGCTTCGTCTGATCCGGGTCGATACTTTACGCAGATTTCAAAATGTTTGTTTTCTCGTGGGACTGCTCATATTATACAATTATGGACATTTAAGCTGTGCGATATGTTGTGATATGCACCAGAAACATCAATATGTATGTTTTATTATATAAACTAAATAATCACGCAGATAAAATTACGATTTTATATAGTATCAACTTTTATTCATTTTACAATTCATAATTGATAAACAACGGTACGGTAAACAGTAAAAAACAATAATAATATCACAACATCTGTAGGCTATTTGAGTGAGGTAAAAATAAATATGTAAATAATTAATGAAGAACTCGGTCTGGTTCAAATTTTAAGAGAAAATAAGTAAATCAATTAAAATATAGGAATTATCAAAGTATCTATATCGTATCACAGAATTTAATGTATCTAGTGAAAATTATCTATAGACAGCGACGCAAATCGCTTATGGTCGGCCATCTTGTAAACAACGCTTCATTCGGAACCCTCAGTTATCGCCGTCATATTCAATCGCTATATTTAGAAACTGTTCAATATCGTAATTTTAAAATAGTATTTTGTTCAATGAGTGGTCATTTTGACCAATGAGAAATAGTTTATTTATAGTTCATATAAACAGATGTGTTATGGCATCTCAGGTCAATATCATTAACAGCCAGTGCATGATCAAAGGAATAGGTTGGCATTTCTGAACAGTCTTAGTTCATATAATTTTATTCTCCTGATCCGTATTATCTTTATATATACACGCTGGAAGAATAATCTTACAAGCTTGTGTAAGTAATAAATGAATAGTGTAGACCTTCATCAGCGTGCGTTTCTGGATCTAAGTTGATAATAAAAGCAAAACAAAGGTATATTTTCTAGCACCGACCCTGTGTTCTTATAATCGCCAACTTATTATCAAAACTGACTGCCTGAATAAGCTTTTCGAGGTAAAATATTAAACATTTGAATTAATTAATTGCATTCAATAGAAGCTGTAAACAAGTAATGCGAATTTCAGCAGCCCTCAGAAATATTACGTGAAAGCATATTTTCTTTTGAACAAGGATATATGATAATACAGTTTTAAATGCTATCATGTACCTACCGAGTGGATAACAACTGAAGGTATGACAAGGTACATATTCCTCAGGATCGCCTTCGCAGGGAGCAGTTAGATTCCCATATGACTCCATATCACACGTTCTGTTTCTGTATCGGATACCGCCGTCACATGTTACAGTACAAAGCGTCCAGGAGCTCCACTCGTACCACAGACCAGGTACTACAATGAAGGCAGTTATAGGATCCTCAACGCAGGGTAATAAGCATTTGCAGATTTTGTGATCCGGATCAGGCTGTACATACGCCAGGTCCGATTAGGATCTATACTTTCTGCATTCATGTCAATGCATCACTAATTATTCTTAAGTTAGTAAGACGAGTCACTGAACAGGCTTTTGAATGGGTGTTGACAGATCAAACAATTCAGATCGTAGACCTTCCTATTCCAAATAGCTTATTTAGACGCTCATAAGTAATATGGAGTTATGTGAGTCATGTAACATGAAAACTGTCACTCGGCGGTCTAAACTAATGGCAACACTATATCAATGGAATAGTTGAATCGCCCGTTTTTGCAAGGAGCCGAATGTCGAATTAATTGCGGTCCATTTCATACCGGTATTTGTCGTATTGGAATGAGTGGGATATCAAAAATTGAATCAATAAATGAAGTTGTTACCAATTAACAAGGTATTGATAAGACGCCCGTCGACTTGCACCGGTTTAAATTGTTTTTATTTGTCCCATCAACCAGAAATAATGTTTATGTTGTTATATTAGCAAGAACCAAAAGTATTTTTTTACAATGGCATATAATGCTTTGACATCACCTACGTCTAAGATACTAAACTATCACACATGACGTCACTATCCCCCTTAAACGTGATAGACTGACTGACCCGCGGTGACTTTAATGCGGTATACGCGACGCACCTATCGCCGGCATCTAAAGCACGGAGGTCAACGTTACTATATTCAAGTTACATTTCCCCTCCTTTCGTTTGACTTCGACCCGAAGTCTAACGACTTCACATGAGCAGTGCCCAAACCAGGTGACTTTGTAACACAACTGGGATCCATCATGGTCCGAGTATGATGGTCAGCACATATCCTACCACTGCCAGAACATTTGTAACGTGCACCGTGTCTTTCTAGGAGTTATATCACCGCGAGTCACCCATACAGGCACTAATAGTGATGCACGATGCTTAACACTTCTAGACAAAATAAACAATCACTCTACCAACGTCGCTTTAAAAGCCGGCTTCTCTAGTAAGACCGGAGATGTGGTATGTTTACTTACTATATTCCTATCTCGCTACGTTTGGACTGGATTTATTATTATTTATACTACGATCAATGTATCAAAAGCATGCACATTAAAAAGAAAAAGGCACTAATGTAAAACCTTGCCCACCGCAAAACCATATATGACATGCATTGTTCGCTTTTTAATCAGGGAAACATAAAACCCTCTGACAACCATCGTATGATTTCCAGATGCATGGCTCATATGTATACCTCATGTAAACACTAGCTCTTTGTTATGTACAAAATAATTAATTTTGACAAGAACAAGTCGTTTGAATCATGGACCTTAGGACACTTATATATGCAAATACTAACGAGTTTTTTTTTATATCGCGGTGCATTGTAAAAACACAAGGCAAATAGATACACAATAATCTTTTTTAACAAAATACTTCCCGTCTACAGTACTTACTATGAACATAAAATTCACTGCGAAAGAAGATCGGTTTTCAAGAGATGTCGTCTATAAAATTTACTTTGAATTTTAATAGACCTTTATGCGATAATAATGATTCTAAGACATTTTCCTAGACATCGCATTCGAAGCAAGTTAATGTTGTCTGTGTATATACTATTGTTTTATATAGGAAGTGTTATCTTAATAAACCTGTCTCAACACAGTATTTGTATTAAACAAATGTCTTATTAACAAAACTCTCTTCTTATTGATATGATACTTTCAGAGTAATCTGCTTTGAAGACCTAGCCAGTGAGAATTATTGATTACATCTAAATGCAACAACAACAACAACATACTTTCGAGCAATTTACCACAATGTTTTAAAAACTTGTCAGACGTCTTTTAAATCAAATACGGCATATACAGTTATGAGCAGCATCAACTCTTATGGCGCATAGTAAATAGCTTAATTAGGAAATTAGATGTACCATTCTGGATAGTGATTGAAAGGCATTTAACACTTTAGCTGTCCCGCTCGTTTAGCCGTCCCGGCTCGTTTCTTAGATACTGACGACTTTTGAATAAAGTGCTAACCAGACAATTATGCCTGACCAAAAAAGGTTTTCGATTATGTAACAAAGTTTTTTGTTTCACATCATATTATGCAAACGTTTTATGAAACAATTTTATCCGGTAGCGCTACGTCCAAAGTTTATACATACTTGGACATAATTCCGTTCCACAGATTTGAGTGTCATTGTCAGAGCCTACACAGTCCGCCCCGTCATAGAATGGCCCATCACACTCTCTAAGACGAACACTGATTCCTCCACCACATGTAACCGAGCAGTCGGACCATGATCCCCAATCTTGCCATTTACCATCGACTGTAAAAAAACCCATTCATGTTTGAAAACGTCTAAAACATCATGGACAGGTCAATAAGTCTTGTCCCTCAAAATAAATATGCTTAAATCAATTATTATGAAAATAGCTGTGAGTGATATACTCTTGGAGGCATAGGAAAGAAAACAGTTGTTTAGATGACCAAACGGTGTCTTTTCATGTCCAGACTAAACATTCTACACATTGATCCTTTGGCCTAGCCCAAGTAGCTCAGTCGGTAACGACGCGGGCTGTCAATCCAGAGGTTGTGAGTTTGAACACCTGCTCGGTCAACATTCTTTCTGACGTTTCTTTCTGCTTGTAATGGATGTTGTATGAAGTACTGGTGTTAGAAAACTAGGAAACATATGAGTAGGTGAACTGGCCGTCGTGATATGACTGAATAATTATTGAAAACGGCGTTAAACCCCAATCAATCAATCAATCAATCATTGATGTACAATAATATAGTGAATGAAACACCTGCTTGATGATACTAATAATACACACCGAGTATATACGTTTTGCACGCATACCAAAAAAGGATTGTTGCAAGTTGTTGTAAATCAATATATGATTCCTCGGATGTAGGGTTACGATTGATCGGCGAGGACCAAACCAAGCACATATAACTGAATGTATGAGTTCCTGCGATGACTGATGACACCTTTGTCTTGTTGGCCTGACAGTATGTCCACCTTGTTAAGGACATCGATTGGCTTTGTCATATCGCGAGGATCGTCCAAACTACAGCATTGCACGACACAAAGTCAATGCTCTTCGGCAACGAGGGCATGTACGATGAATTATGCTTACTCTAGAATTTTCAAGTTCAAACTCAATATATATCCATGATAAGCTAGGGCAATCTTTTCAATATATAGTTTTGTTAATTACCATAGATACGATCTCCCTAAAGACAATCAATCAACTTCACAACTAGTTTACAGAGAGAGGGATACATTCATATTTGGTTGGCATTCCAAACTGCTTCATTTTGGAAGTGTTTCGGCCAAGGCTCAGTTTTTATAAGGATTTGTATTTTTCTTCTGTGTTTAGGTCACAGTTCTCCGGATATTGTTACCCTTTATTATGGCGTTGCAGTCTGACCTCCACAACATTGCGGCTTTTCCTTGTCTTGCGGCATGCATGTGGAATATTGAACGTTTGCTATGTACAGTATTTCGTACATGTGGAGTGTGGAACATTTGCTATAACACATTAGTTTTGTACATGTGGAATATTGAACGTTTGCAAAAGACAGTATTTCGAACATGTGTAGTGAGGAACGTTTGCTATACAACATTATTTCGTACATGGGGAATATTGAATGTTATATATATACAGTATTTCGTACATGTGGAGTGTGTAATGTTTGCTATACGATATTATTTCGTACATGTGGAATGTGGAACGTTGGCTATCGACATTATGTCGACGAGTTTCATGGTTCATAATAGGTCTATTTTGTCTCGCCCACGATAGTGGAGTGAGACATAGCAGTCACTTTTCCGGCGACGGCGACCATTTAATATCTGATTTTCTTAGAAAGGCGAAACTGCACGCAAATTGAGTGTCACTGATTTGTACTTTAATATATGAAAATATGGCAAGTGTATTTAAAACCGTCAGGGTATAACTATATGGATAAACAATGTACATTACTTTGAATTCAGTTCATCGCGAACAAGCTCTTAAAAGAAAGGGGTAAACCATAACTTTCCAATTACTTAATAGAACCCTATATCTTTGGTTTGAAAAACGTCTCATTGAGACACCATTTTGAGTATTCACGAACTAGGGCTTTTGACCCAAATTAAAATTTCAAATTGTTTAATAAATACTTTTCTTTTGAGTATCCAGAAATGCTACTAATTCATGGGATCAACACAGTTACTTACTTGGACATTCTTGGGTATTGCATGACTGGGAATCATCTATAGGACCCTCACAATCGGCGCCACCGTGGAAAGGTCCTTCACAAGTACGGTTCCTCAATCGAATACCTCCGCCACACGTCACGTCACATTCTCCCCACGAACTCCATTCCAGAAACACACCGTCAACTGAAACGGGTCCGGTTATACACAAATAAAAACAAAATAGATTACATGTTACAAGACGATAAAACAGTTTTATTTGTATATTGTGTAGGAACATGATTGTACTTTGTGATGTTCCACTGGTCATATATCTTGTTTTGGAGGTCAGATGGGTAACAATCAATTACTCAGGTTTTTAACCTTTGTGATCAGATTTTCCATGCGTCTGAATTCCAAAATAGGTTATATTCATCAGTCGATCATAACAAAGAAAACCTATAACCATTCTAACACGTAAACTAAAATGAGATTTCGTTTTTAGCTCTGATTTTCATTTTTAAGTTTCCGTTTCAAACAGGGAGGTAAATCGTCTGCCATTGTGATATTTTCCCAGCGTATGTATCAAACATATCAAAGAGAATGTTATTGCCGATTCAAAAGGCATTTATTTAGTGTACAGTTCCATTTTAAACCCGTCCAAATGCACATAAAGAAATTGGCAATTTTACAATCGGTATCATGTTTGTGCTGTGTTTATTTCAGAAAAATGTATTTCACTGCGCCTGGTTCGAATGCATCTGTACAAATATACATAATCGATGGAATGCGGGTTTTACGATTATTTTAGCCCGTTTATAAAATTGTCAATGTCCTCCTTTGTTTTCAATTTTGATATGATTCAATATTGCACTAGTGAAAACTGGTTAATCTTACTCGGTAAGAGAAAGAAGATGAAAATCTGTACCACAATTCATATAGAAAGAAATAAGTGTATTACACGCGGGAGATAACCCTACACAATTACTGTTGTCAATAAACAAATTGTTGTTCTAATTGAATACCGCCCAATTATAAAGGTTCATATCAGAGTTTCCTCATATACGGACCCTTCTTTGTTCCAAAGAAGAATTCAAAAATCGTGTTAGAATGGAAAACTAGCATGGTTATATTTGAAGCAGTGCAGATTAAATGGATATTGCTTATTTCACAAAGATCAAATTACTTTATCTACATTTAATCTTTATCTCAAAGCAAAGAAAGAATTTTATATTCAATTACAACATTTGAAACTTAATTAATTTTCCAACAAATGGAATTATTTTAAAATGTTAAACTAGTTAAATAACGTTCATATCGAAATATATACGACTATTATCTGAGCAGTGCTGTGTAAAATTAAAGCATTGCCCGTTTGTAAAAATTCAACAGCCAGATAAAACTGCATCGCTGACGAAACAGCAGAGAGAACACGATAAACTCGGCATCGATGACGTTAAATTGGTTAACGCCGGCGATTCAGAGATATTTATATAGTCACTGTTCGTTTATCTCGTAAAGTTTGATAGAAACCCCACATACGTAATATTAAGATTGTGTTTGTATACCGTTATAACTACATCTGCTTTATAAAAAGCTTATTTTTTTTATTACTGTATCATTATTTTAGTAATTATATTTTGATATAATTCTGTAATATATACTACACGTGAATAAGTGATAGACAACTACTGACGTGTGATATGTATTCTTTCTTTTCTAAGAGATAAGATCACTAGATCTACTATTGCTCATCTAATTTTGCAATCTGTAAAGGTGACATCTACATTTACAGCTCAAAAGTGTCTACTTACAACAAACTGTTCAGTTGTATGGAAATTTCGATATATAGTCAATAATCTATGTTAAATATGCATTGTATAATGCGAACATTAAGATAAAACGAATCGATAATGATAAAAATATTCAAATGGACACGTTAATACATTATTAATCTGACATTTATTGTAGATGTCTAATAGAGCTTTAAATAAAAACATTATCTTGCTGCAGAATGCGAGGATATTGACCGAAGTCAAGTTAACTGGAAAGTGCTTCATGGTTACAGTTTATACGTATGAAGTATGGTATATGTCCCGTTGGCACATTAGGTAATTAAGAGCATATATACTGTATAGTGAAATCCGATTAAACAATTTGAAAATAAAGAATTTATTTCAGTACACAAAGCAACTATTCTAATTCAAATTATTCACCCTTTACGACAGACATACATCTTATTATCAGCTAAAGGATGTTTTCCTTGTTAAAGAAAGTAAGTAATGAATTGTGACTCAGCTCATTCCTTCGTTTGAATGTATCAAACTTAGTTATAATGCAACTTTAAAAATTACGAGATGCACTAAATCGACTGTTAAAAAACTTGAACAATGGTATAAATCAAAAACAAATCGAGCCATCGTACAGGAAACCAACCCAAACTTATTTGTGGCAGATGAAGCTAAATTTAAAGTTGGACATTCTTACTTAATTAACAATGATTGTCAAAACGTTCATGAAACTCTATCTGACTAATTGGTGAACAATGAAGTGCCAGGTGAACCTGCGCGGATATGCGATTTTATCATGATTTACACTCGATGCCAATGTCCCGGGTTGAGTTTGTATAGAGGAGAGTTCGAATGCAAGACAAAGAAAATATGCCAACAATTAGAACCTTTTGTCAATTACATATTGTTCGTGTGTTATGTCTTTGAAACTATCAAACTATGTTGTTATTTTTTTAGATTTAACGCCTACAATTTGTAAACAACTTATATATGGTAAGATAAACTTTTATAACTTCCTCATTGTAAACTGTCCATATCGAATTAAAATTTTCAAAGAGAAGTTGTAAGAGAAAAACTGTTTTCTTCTTTCATTATATTTTCAAAAGTTGTCGCTTCAAGAAATTTAAATAAAAGTTTCTCAGCAAGAGGATTTCGCATTTACAGAAAAGGGAATAATATAGCTTAGTAGTTTTAAAACGGTTTTCTCTTTCATAATGTGTAAAAAAGCTATCAAGCGGTTGAACAACATACCAACTCAGAAGGGATAGCGATGTCACCAACATAACATCAAGCAGTATATGATAGCATTTGACGGGTGCACACTGACTTCAATTTATGCTCATCACCTACATAATATAAACCCTGCTTAATACTAGATGTATACACCGATTAATGATTTAAAGTCAAGGTCTTCATTAGCCCAGTGGTTGTAAAGAAAATATTCTGTATTTTATTTAAAATTCAGTTGGATAACTGTTTTATTCACTGACTCCTCATTGAGACAAAGCACAGAACAGGTTTAGGCACCCGGTTGATTTTGCAAAGAGTGCGTTTTAAAAATACGACAGAAAGAAACATCACAAGCGCAGACAACTAAGAGTTCATACATTGCTTTACAAATCCCTTACAGTCGATACACGACATACAAGGTACCATAGTTTAAATCATTTCGAGAAAAGATACATTTGCTCGAATAAGTGACGTCTCCTCTATGCATAGTTGTTTGGTTTCTTTCCAAAGGCACTTCAAAATGCGTTTATGTCACGAAAAGGTCGATTGCATCAACTACGACAGTTTTCTCTTAGATTTATCTTAAATTATACTTGCTTCGTGTACCGAAACAAATGTTTCATATTCCTTAGTTAAGAATGTTTTTGAAAAAACATACACAGTTGACAGGTGACACCATCGTTTGAAACATTTATGTGCGGGTAAATAAGATAGAAAGTTTGTTCCTGACTGGATGTGATCAAGTGAGACAATACAACATACATAACATTACAAAATTGACATTACTATAACTATCTCAGGTATTGATTTTGTTTATGGTTTAATTGATTTTTTGTCTTTTAGGGTTGTATGAGTGACTACCGTGAAACGACACACCAACAGTCTCTGAACATGTGTCAGAAACCAGTGTTGTCTCGTTCCAGCATTATGAACTGGTAGTCATTCTATCACTATATATATGTGTGCCAAAATTTAGGCAAGGTTATAGGAGGTATTGGCACGTTATGATCTGACCCGGGCAGTTATGTGTGTTGCAATTCCGACTATCGATGTCAGAGCCAGGACAATCATCGCCCCCATGATACGGTCCGTCACATGTCCTGTTCCGAGTTTGTACGGCCCCACCGCATGTAACTGGACACTCTTCCCAGGTATTCCAAGGATCCCAAACACCATCCACTGAAATTAGCACAATAAAATAAGTTTATATCAAGTAGAACTCGTATTTAAATAGCTCGCTTTCAAAACCAATGAAGACAAATCTTGTGCTCATGCATTTTAAGTTTTCGAGTATATTATATAAAAAATGAAATAAGATGTAACTATGATCCATGTGCCAAATATATAGCATTTGTACATTTTAAGGAAAATCGAAAGAACATTGGTTTTGCTTTCTAAAATTCCCAAATATATCTGGTAATATTATTGAAAGATGTACATTAATCTTATTAGATCACGATATTATACAATGTATGTGTATACTGGAGGTGATTAACCAATTGTTATACATATAATAATATGAAATTCGTTGCAGAACAATGGTCTCATAAACAATTACTTTATTGATTAATAGGATGAATTAAGTTGGAATTATGAACAATAAAGCAAATAAACATATGCCGAGTTACGATCTGATGTTATGGTATGTTTTAAAGCTGAGCTGCTGTTCACATTAGCCAAGTGTTTAATAATGTAACTCTGTGGTAGGCATGTTGGGTTAAATATTTTAAGGGAAACTGTTAATACATGCAATACCCTATTGTCTGTTACTCTTCAAACTTGAAATCTCAGTAAATATCAAATAATGATATCCAGTGGTTTACAGCCATAAGCTAAACTGCATATGGGCTATATATCAGTATGCAGCGTTTCTGAAACGCGAATTCTTGTCAAATTTATTTCAGAGCTTTCTGTCTATATTTTCTCTCTTCACAGAGTAACATACCTTTTCAAACCACTAAGTCAAAAAACATTTCAAAGCCAAGTGTATGAAGACTAACAGTATTGTCGCAATGACGTTTTTTTTTTAAGCGAATGATGATCGACTATATTTCTTTTCAGTTAACACAAATATAATTCAAGCACTCGCAAACTGACGGCATAAAACTATACATAATTATAAACACATCTACAAACACACAGCTACCGCATAGACACACTCAATGACGACAGATGTACAGGACACATCTATACAAACTAATAGAAACGGTACAAACATAACAAGTATAAGGGTACACGCTATGCAATGGAATGCCAATAGTAAACTATAGATACATACATTTACATGTCAAACGTTGTATTAATATATAGATTTAAACGGTTTATTATGACCATCTCGTAACGATGAAATAATCAATCGAATGGCGATTTGTGCTAATTAACCAGAGAAAAAGGATACATGTGGTTTTAAGTATATGTTTGTTTTACCGACGTTTTGGATAAGGATGTATTATTTTCTCTATACTTAATTTTGAAAATTGAAATTCATGTGACCGTAAAATAATACACCCAGTATTATACTTGTTTTGTAATTTAACTATACGTTATAACTTGTACCACTTAAAAGGACATTCTCGAATTGAAACATATACAATTAAACAATAATAATTTTAAAATAGGTATATTTTCATTAAAAAAATATATCGCTACATCTATATTTATGAAATTTCATGATGATAACATGACCATGACAAATATATGTTTTAGGTCAGATTGTTTGCGACTTCGTGTAAATGTTTTCGATACAATAATAGCTAAACATGTTGTTGCAGTAAGTTTATAGAAGAGCTTAATATATCATGTTGATTATACCGGGACATGGAAAGTCGTTACATGTTCTGTTATCCATCTCAGGACCTTCACACCCCGCGCCACCATGGAATGGTCCATCACATGTCCGATTCCTCCACTGTATCCCTGTACCACATGTCACATCACAGTGTTCCCAGTGTGACCAAGGTATCCATACACCGTCAACTTATGAAATTGAAAATTGATAAGAAAAGCGATTCATCTTATACAATATCTAGTTATCTATGATTACAATGAGTACGTTTAATGTGTGATACAAATCAGGCGTTTATTCAAATGTTCACAGTAGTCGCTGGATTGTTGTTAGTCTCCACACTTATCTGAACGATGTGTTGGCATCATAAATAATTCATATTGTTTGAACGTTGAGAACAATTGTTAGTGTGTCACCCACATACATTACACTCTGTTTGTAATACCTTAACACATACGAGATCACTAGCTGCATGCAAGTAGAACATGTTATCAATTGATTTCAGATATCTTTGAATAAACGTTTCTTTATCTAAATTGGACAACTAGCTAGTTAAAGACAGCTAGCGAGATAAGGTGTGTATTACGTTTTGTTGAACACTCTGGCGTATGTTATTTAAAAGCTGAACTTGATTACAACCTTCTTACAACTTTCTCTTATGAACATATCATTACACCCAACTATAAGTCATACCATCAACTTAAATATACTGAGATACATGTTCTTCAATGAATCATTAAAGCAAACGTAAAACTACTATTCATTTTATGAATTAGAGTATTCTGCTCTTAAACAATTTGGATTTCAATCAAACAGTGTAGAACCTTATATTCCGATAAAAAGTGTAGCTTATATAAATGTCAATACAATGTTGACATATATACTTGATTTGTGTTTGACGACGATACTGTCGTCTTCTTTTCTATATTTTACGACGAAAGGCGACACCCCTAAGAATTTGAAACAGCATCAGATATAATTATAAATCATTGGCTAGATACTGAGATTTTATAACGTTTAAAATAAAAACAATAATCATCATTGCGTTAACAAACACGAAGAAATATCAAGCATCATGTTATCTCAAATCATTTTGGGTTTTCCTATGATTGTTTACATGCCTTTTGGGCTTTCTACGTGTTAAGAAAACAGATTTCACCCGGATAAACACACATATATGTACTGAGTGTTCTTGCTTCAAATATGTCGACTTTGTCTTAATGTTGATAAGATTACTGGCCTATTATACCAATGTAAAGTAGATCATACTTGGACAGTTAAATGCGTTACAAATCCTATAGTCTTCCAGATCCTCCGTACAGTTTGCACCGCCATAGAATGGTCCTTCACACGTTCTATTCCGCCACTGTATTCCTCCGCCACATGTGACGTCACACTCATAGAACACAGACCATTCCGACAGAATACCGTCAACTTAAATGGAAATCGTTATGCGTGACTAAAGAAATATTTTAAATAATTGAATTAATTTATATTAAGTAATGCTTGATGTGTTTGTAAATATTCCAATGAACATGAACTTTAAACCAGCATTAAACAATTAATGAATCTTGATACGTCAATATTACTTGAATATATATAGAACTCTTGGAGTGCCAGTAATTTGAAGCTTTGTTAAAATGTTTTTTACCTTGATTGAAATAACCCCTTTACAATTTTAAAGAGCAAATCCAGAATTACAGCAAGATAACACATACTTGGACAGTTGTGTGAGTTACAATCAGTTGTTTCGTCCCACGACCCTGAGCAGTTAGCCCCGTTAAAATACGGACCGCCACAGTCTCTGTACCGTGATTGGTTACCTCCGCCACACGTGACTGAACATAAGTCCCAGTCAGTCCAGGCTTTCCAGATTCCGTCAACTGAAAGGAGGAACAAATATAAGTATATATACATTCTTGTAAATATCAAATTGAATAAAGCATTTTATAACATTTAGTCAATTATTTATCAAAGACACGTATCATTGTTAACTAGTTCCATGCGTATACGTATAGCGATAGACATGTTTTGATAATTTGATTACAATCCCCAGGCTATGTTCGTTCTACGTTTCCTAGGGTTTTACGGTCTTTATATTGCGTAGCCATATATGCAACTGATAATTTAAAATCATTTCTCACATAATATCAAACAAAATCCACCTTACTCAAAATGGAGTGTGTAGACTTCATGTGATGATTTTATTATAATCAGCATTTCACTGCGCGTTATGTTTTTTTTTATCTTTATTAATAGTTATTACTTTTATTAAAGGTACATAATATACATATTTTCATATGTGTAAATGAACATAACAAAGTATATAATTACTTGGACAATTATGGGTATTACAATCCTCCATATCAAGGTTACTATCCGGACACTCGTCCCCTCCGTGGAATGGTCCAATACATTCACGATAGCGCCATCTAGTGCCCCCGCCACATGTTGTATTACAGCTACTCCAATTCTGCCATTCATCCCATACACCATCGACTAAAATATATTGTATGAATATACTCGTATCATTTTTTGTTCTGAATATAGTTATTTCAAAAACTTTTCTTTATTCATCCAATATGTTTCCATGGAGTGGGGATTTTAAATCTGCATCGAGTTTATCGTTATGGAATGATTAATCAAAACACAACACTTAAGTGAAAGCCGGAATAGAAAATTGCATCAATCAATCATCATCAAATATGTGTTAGTATCTTACTATCAAAAGACCAAGAATAAAAGGGAACAGGAGCGTCTGTCATATATTACCATTAAAACAAAGAATGGGCATTAGCAAGATTGGAACTTTGAAATTTGACTGTTACAATAACAACGGCTGAACCAATGAAACAAGCACAAACATGTGTGTAACACTGGTCCTGATCATGATATACCAAGATTAATTATTATCGAATTATAATGATGTTTGACTCTAACCCATGATCTTTAAAATATCCCAAAAAGCTGGTGATTGATCAATGTTTAGATAAAATTGTGACATGATTGATGCCACCCACAGCCTTATGAATTAAGGATTTCACGCTAAACCCCGGTACTACCAGCCCTGACCATATCATTTATGTCATTTAGTAAACATATTCTGTTTTGATTCCAGTGTATTACTTTGTTAACATAATCACACTCACTACTCTATCTACGTCGTTTAATTTCTTTGTTTTAATTTTAGTTATAATTTCGGATTATCGATAATATATAGATAATAGATAATCTAACAGCAAAATGACATTCCAATATTGTCTAGGTTTTTCTTTTCCGACCCCCCACACTTTATCTATGAAATCCCGAACATTTGTTTACTTTATACGTATACTACTATGTAAAAACGCTTTTTTAAATTCTATCATTTTAACAACGTATCAAGAGGCTAATGAGGACCCGAATGACCTTACTGCTACCCTGTATCTCTAAGAATCGAAACATATCTCTTAATTGTTGGTAGAGTTGTAATTCTCATGTAAATCAATAGTCCTCGGGTTGGGGTAATTTAGACCAATTTGTTGCACACCTCAACCTAATGATCAATACGTAATATTGCAGCTCCAGTTTTTGTGGCTACATAGAAGTATATATATATATTTTAAATCCAACACTGTAGTTCTATGTTAAACTAAACGTCCCCAGGTTGTGACAATTTCTGACCTCAGAGTTATCATTTGTTCAATTAAGAAACAGCTTGATGTCAGAATGATTCACGCTAAATTTTATGAAACTCTGTGACAATGCAAATTCGTAATCAGCATAAACAATAGTCCATTTTTTATTTATAATTCTGGTATGATATATAAGGCCGCCAACAGCTATTTTTCGGATATATAAAAACGTCACTTGGATAAGCTACCAATACTACTTGCTCATTTATCAAGATATCTGCGATTCTGTCGTCAGGTTAACCCCAGAATCTTGACTGCTAATATGGGAATCTGATTTTCACCATTTTCTAAGTCTTTGTTACGATCATGGAAATGATCAAACTCGTTACCTCATGCTCCCGGTGGAGTCGCTCTACAACTTCACCCTCGAGGCTCAGTTTCAATTTCAAATCTATAATATTTAAGCTTCACAATGACTTACTTGGACATTCGTGGGTATTACATTGTTCTGTTTCATTAGAAGGTCCATCGCATTCCTCACCGCCGAAATAAGGGCCATCACAATCACGATACCGAGTCCTGTTACCACCGCCACAGGTGTGTGTACATGATGTCCAGTTGGTCCAGGATTTCCAATCTCCGTTTACTGAATACAAGAATCATTGTAAAGGTTTGTTCTGGTTTTTCATTCTATTTAAATGATTTCATGAACCATACCTTATTATCCTTGGGATTCGTAAACATGACATGAAGGAGAAAGAGCATTGCACTATGTCAGTTATATGTAAGTTTGCATTTATTGCTAATTTCCTCGGAAGTCTATATCGAATTAAAGGTTTCATAACAATATAACCATGTCGTTATGTACTTGAAGCATAGCTATAGCATTAAAACAGCTTAAGATATACCACAATATAGATAAGATCTTGTTCAATCTCGGTTACAGCGTCAACAGGATAAACAAAGGTGATCGAGTAATTGGTCACTCATTGCCATGTACTTTTATGTCATGATTTACGTCTAGGGTTGTGTCACATTCGGAAAACGAATACTGTAGGTAAGAATATCGTCTATGAGCTTGTAAGAAGACATACCAAATAATTTTTTTTTTAGAATATTAAGGCGAAGAAACAATATTATGATAATTCGTAGCTTAAAAATTAAATTGTCTTACTTGGACATTCATGCGTGTTACAGTCTTCGAATTGTTCGCTGTCCCCTGTACAGTTTGAGCCGCCATGTGCGTTTTCCGAACAGTATCGTGTACGTATAGAATATCCGCCGGCACAAGTTGCATTACAACTAGACCATTTCGTCCACAGTGACCATTGACCATCCACTGTCGAAGAAAATGTTTTCGATAAATTATTTGCACATATTTAATATAGTTGGACTGGCAGCATCACGGCGGTAAAACAGTCACACACTTTGTGAAACTGATTTATACCCTTGTGGATACAAATATAATACAAATCGAGTCGGACACATTTTAGTCTTAAATGAGAAGCCTTTCTGAAAACAATTATTTTTATATCACATCAATAAGAATGAGTACCATGTCTCAATGCACATTTTTATAACGATTTGGAGATATCCGATCCGTCGGTTATATTGATGCAAGTTAAGTCGTCTTGTGTGGGACCTGAATCAACTGGTGACTAGAAAACCAAGACATACATTGAATGAAACATTGTTTCAAGGTTACAAGGTTTCAAATGTATTGGCAATAAGCAAATTCATAGCCTTTGACCATGTACAAAATATGGCACAGACATACGTAAGATAGGAAAACATACACATACACAATGGAACAATGATTTCAATTGATATTTATTCAGAGTACAGTTTTGAAATGTTACAACCCTTGCTTGTAAAGCAGGTCGTCGTGATATAAATGAAATATTGTTGAAAACGGCGTTTAACCCAATAAATTAATCAATTGTTAATTAATTTCCTTTTAGCTATTTATTGAATGTCCACCGATAAACCGTCACAGTACCTGGCGTTCAAATTTAAGGTCATTCAATGTAATATTTAAGGATTGATTCTTGCGAAATTATTTCAGATACTGACGAGGCACATTATGGCCTTCTACCTTAAATTGCTTCAAAACTTGACAGACCGTTTCAGAGAAAAACGTTGCCTATGTTTTATTTGGTTACCATAGCAGTCAGAATTATGCATGCAATGTAATATGTTTTTAAAAAGGTCCATCTTAGGGACCTGTTAATTCTTAAATATATTGACCAAGCCGTTTAGGAGGCGATATCATAATTTAAACACTGCTGTGTTGAACACGCACGAATGACGGCAAATACATTGCTTCGTAAATAAGCTAAACATAAAAAACGATCCGTCATTATTCTATTGAAAAACGTTTACTCAAAACATCTAATTATATCAATGCATACCTTCTTTTATCATAAGCATATTTTTATGAATATAATGTTGTTAAAGCAATAAGTTGACTTTTACGCGGACTTCAATCAGATATTAAGCGGATGCTGAGCTAATAATTGGCGATAGAATGTACCCACTGTAAAATAGTTTGTTATATTTATTGAAAACATAGACAAGTGCAATAACCTTTGAATTACGCAGTTATGTTTTACTCATCCTATCCGCAAAATTATGGACTATATGAACGGCTTGAATTAAAAACAAACGTGTTTCTACTGTCAAACATAATTCGCCTACTTATATGAAATGACCAGAGACACCCGAGTGATTTTAAATAATTGATTATTCCTAGGCTAATGGGACCCAGAAAATAGCTTGCCGATTGGTCCTTACTTAACTTACAGAATTGGTTATTAAGTCCATAAAGTGTCTCATTAACTGTACACGCCATGGTTTTAAAGTATTCTAACTTATTCACCATAGTAGGGCACCATTGTGCTACACGCGCCAATTATATTTATGATTCGTTGTCTATCATTTTCCGTTAAAAAAACAAGATGAACAATGGCACTATCTTGAGTTGCATATCACAGAAAGCTTTTACATCTTCTGATACTGCTTGAAATATCACTTGTCGAAAGAAGTTGATCGAATCAAATCTAAATAATTTATAAGAGCACTGATCACCGCCGAGTTAGCATATGATGCTACACACCTGGGCAGGGATACTCATTGCACATTTGTGATTCCTCATCTGGTCCGGTACAATTCGCACCCTCGTGAAAAGGTCCTATGCATTCTCGTGTTCGATTCTGGACGCCACCAGAGCACGTAACAGGACATTCGTCCCAATCAGTCCAGGTTTCCCATACCCCATCAACTGAAAAGTTCAATAGTTCTGTTGTATACGGGAACATAGAATATTCTGGATACACAGTTCAAACAAAGTTTACAAGGGCTTTAAGCTAGGAAGGCCATACGCGGATTTAGTGTTTGACTTGCAACACGATCGGTTTCCAAATGGATCGTCTCTGTAATATCTTTATGCTAGCAACATGAACGGGAAATTGTTCATAACATCAGTATAGTCATGAACAAATGCTCGAACAAAATTTAACAAAATCTGAACGACAAACCAAGATCTATCTCAGCACGCATAGTCTCCAACTCTGATTAGGAGCTCATTAAGCAGTGGAAACATGTATAACAAAGTCTTTGATTTGACAAAAAACAACCCAACTCAGGTCTAAGCGACACACAAATATCCAGATCAACATGGATATCCTCGAACTCTGAAGAAGAGCTCATTAATCAGTAAAACATGAATAACAAAGTCTTTGATTTGACAAAAAAACAAAACCGACTTCCCTTTCTTAACTTCCAAGTCCTCCAAACGTTGGTTCTTGTATGAACGCACTAAATTATCATAGTTCCTGTTGTCATTATTGCTTACGCATATATGCACCACTTAAAAAGATACCTACTTGGACACATCTTTAAGAAACAATCGTCGGTCTCATCACTTGGTCCCGTGCAGTTATCTCCACCATAATAGGGCCCGTCACAAGTCCGGTCACGAGTTCGAGTTCCATTTTCACAAGTTGTGCTGCATTCCGTCCAATCGGTCCAAGGATTCCATAGTCCGGGGACTAATTTAGAAATAGAGCATTTTTTGTTTTTAAGATAAAACGTATAAACAACCCACAATGAATTAAGTAAATTGAAACTTTATTTGGAATGACTTACCTTGTGATAACTATTCTATAACAATATATAGTTGAACTATATTGCGTTCTACTAGCCAGTGAACTATTTGCTGTTCTAGTCGAATGTGACATGGGGTTAAAACACCGAACAACATTTAATGTGTATTGTTTGCAATATTTTAACCGAGTTAAAACATCACAAAAGGGAATGTCTATAATTGAATAGGATCATGCAATATCTAACATAAAAGTCAACCAATACTTTCATCTATGTTATTTTTATTTACTGATGTTGGCTTTCAAAAGAGTCAACTGTCCATGTTAACAATCTGATAAATAAAATTTCATGAAAGAAGCGTTTGGAAATAATTTTATAACTTAAAGGCAAATGATACTGATTTCAGGTCAGACAGCTCGTTACAACTTGTCTCACCAACATCTGCATTATTTACAATATACCTTCTCTATTGCCATAGGCGCTGAAAGCCAATTGTGAAAGAAGACTTCAGCTCAAATGAATCACGATATATGTCTGTCTCCTGGAGATGTTCCTATTACTCGTGTCGACTTAAGAGTGAAAACCCATAATGCAGAACCCGCTTTTAAACACATGACCACTGGTACGAGAAGTCGACGCTCTACCGCTTGTCTGGTCTTCGACAAGCCAACATCAGTAATTTGGATATAACTGTCAGACACTTATCAGTGGTGTAATAAATGGTAATTTATCAAAAGAAAGTATGTGCTGGCTTATAATTAACACAACATTTACTACTTTCGAAAGGTAACATATCGGGGAATCAATATTTTGTATAAAACATGAAAAATTCGACAAATGCATTCAAGGATATTGCCGTCACTTATTTTATGAGATAGGCCGACTTTAATATATATATATGCATGTATGTATGTACATGTATATCAAACAATGACTATGCCACGGCTGCATGTTTGAACTTCGAGACTTATGCTATACCTATTAGTCAGGGTGTATATGCGTTGATGTAATACACCCCATTGCTTCATGTCCATGTAATTAAGGAAATAGGGTTTTCCTGATATATCTAAATTTCTGTGCATCTTAACGTTAACGTTAAAATTGTCTTCATTTTTCATGTCAAAAATGGAAAAGATTTAACAATACATTTAAAACAAAAAACGGGGGAGGGTTAAGGGAGACGGAGGGGTAAACGGAGAACACAGTGCGTCAATCTGGGTACCTGGACAACTCGAGGGATTACAAAATTCGGATTGTTCTGTGACTCCTTCACACGGAGCACCATCATAGTAGGGACCGAAGCATGTTCGATTCCTGTAAGTACTTCCGCGTCCGCACGAATGAGAGCAGTCACTCCAAGCGGCCCATTCGGAGAATATTCCATCAACTGTAATGAGCAAAATATTTGATATATGTCATTATATCGAACTGTTTATATGTTTCCTGAAATAATATTTCAACACAGCATTTAGATAGCAAACATTAAAATCATTTATAATAGTCACGTGGCACTAGAACACGATGACTTCTGTTATTTGTTTTCTGCTTTTTTTTGATTCGATATATAATGTTGAAGTAGTTTATTTATTTAACCAGAATGTCAAAGACCCACGTGGCAACAAAAACAGAAACAATATAAACCTGGTAAACATAAAACTTACAAATTACATGGCAATATGTCATTCTTTCAATACAAACATATACTACAATAATCTAAACCTTTAACGGTTATAAAAATTGCAAATTACATGTCAAAGAAGGCAGTAAAACTAGCATATACTATAATAATGGCAAGCTGTAAAGGTTAAAAAGCCATTTCCGTTGCATATAGCATTTGCACAACATATATTCAAATATATGGCAAATACATGGCAGACATATGACGGGGAAAATACGAATCAGTATAATTGCCTTCCAACTCCGTGCATCATGTTATATTGACACAAAACAGGACACAGCCGTGTAAACCAGTATATTTTATGCGTTTAGTCTATTATGTCAATCTTGCTAAAAACGAAATTACAAGAAAGACAAGAGGATATAAGAACCTCTTTTAATGGGATATGCATTTGGTATGTGTTGCTATCTCGTTGATGAAAGTACCCACTTGTATTCGCATAGGTTTAAGTTATGTGCTTATTGTAAATACCTGCAAACGCAAACAGATTTTGCAAGAAAGCAAGTTCTTTCCGATTTTAAGATGAACTTTTAAAATATAGAAAACACTCTGCTAGAAATGAAGCACAAATAGTAATGAAGTAATTGTAGAGAAACAGTCGCACAATCTTACTTGGACATGGGTTGGTGTTACAATCTCTTCCATCGTACAAATCCCCAATGCAGTCATCACCCCCATGGAAAGGTCCTATGCAGGCACGATGTCTGTCCTGGGTACCAGTATTGCATGTAACTGTACAATCGGTCCAGTTAGACCATACATCCCAAACACCGTCGACTAGAAATAAATTGTACATTGTTATCTGAAATGCAATTTGTGAATTCACAATTTGAAATATAAGGTTGCTGTTTGAGACTATCTGGGATTCTGCATGAGTAAGGCTACCCCAACTTGACAGTTAAGTACATTTTACCAACGATAACATTTATCGAAATGGTATATGTGTAATACATGATAATATGTAACCTTCTTATTCAATTATCTCTTCACCATTGTTGACTAAAGATATCAGAGTTATATTTTACCTTTTTTTAAATATTGACAGACATAGATATTATGTTGCCTTGTCAAGATATACCGAGTTAAACAACGTGATTCGTGTACCAACACATAAAGCCCATTTTCATTTCGTGTTCACTCTCAATCCTTACTAAGCTAATCGCCAGTTATATTGATAATCCTCATTATTGATTTTTTAAAGTTCCTGCATATTTTAAAACGTTCTTTATCAATAGATAATACCAAATAAAGTAAACGATGTATACTGACATGATACGACTTCTCTAGTGTTCTAAGTCGCACAGAGCTGGTTAATGGTAAATTGAAAATCTAGTTCTGCAAGCATGGATGCACAACAGGCATTTTCTTACAAACATAATATTAAATAATTTTTTGTGCTAATATGAGTGTTTTCAATACAAAAAGCACGAGATCTATGAATGTATGTATTGATTCAGTACAAGACCATAATAATAACACACGTCATGGTTAAATCTACGAGCAAGATCAAAACACACATGTGTGATATAAGAAAATCGGTGAAAATTAACAGGTTAATATATGGTAAGTATTAGTATCTTATAGTATATGATAGTGAATGGTTAGTAAATATGCTGACTATATACCAATTATATAGCACGTGAATTGTTATATGAGAAACAGATACTAAACAAAACGTTCACGTCCATCTTTATCATCTATATCCCAAATTCATAACTGGTCTATGTATTAATGTTCCAGTCTTTTTAAGACTACATGCCTCGTTAACGGTCACCCAGTTAACATTTCAAAGGCACTGTAAACTAGTCTGTTTTCATGAAAACAATTATTCAGTTCACCGATGGTGTCACTTTTTTGTTTCATTTAATACACAAACATATCGTGTATGTGTCACATGGCCAATATCAGGAATTCATGAAAAGATCATGAACGTTTTGTTTAGTATTAATACATGATGAACATGACCATGATAGATTGAATGTACTCTGAAATAGAAAAAACAAAAACAAAAGTACATTAATCAATTAAAAGTGGTAAATTATTAAACGCACTGAACAATTATCATTATCAATGAAATCATTTGGCCAAACACAGTTCGGTGTATTCGGGTCTACCTCACTCTATAGCATTGGCTTCTTTTGATTGGACTATCATTTTGAACGACTTATAATAGAGTCAGCATTAAATTAACCAGTCTAAGGACAGTTTTCATGTAACAATTAAATGGGGGGAGATTTGCATAATGCTTACGTCCAATTGAGAACTTTTTGCACTACCATCCGCGACTACAGCGTTCTTTATGTTTACATTTTGAGAGTCTATTCGATTGGAAGTCTCAGTTGTCAATTGAAATACCGTTATTCACATGTAAAAGACGATTCGATACTCATTATTCGGTTTTGTTTATGTATAAACTAGGGATGTCAGCGATTAATCGGTTACTCGGTTAACCGCATGGATTTATCGGTTAGTAAATAAAGTAACCAAGTAATAGTACCATAAAAACTGGATTGTTCCTCTTACTTATACCAAATCATATACCGCCTCGAGGGTCTAGAGACGGGATGTCGCGGGTTCGATCCCCGGTCGGGTCATACCAAACACTTTCAAAATGATAGAAATGGCTGCTCTCCTTGGCGCGTAGGATTGCTTGGCCGTATTACGACTGACTGGCTGGTGCCGGGGTAAATGGACCAGTAGTACTGGTAACCTAACATTGAAACGCCGTTATATACATGAAAAAGTGTTGAAAGCGACGTAAAGCAATCAATTATACAAATCATATGCTTTTCTTTCAATAATATCTTTAGTATATTTCAGAATTTGCATGTTACTGTCACGTATATCCACCGAAAGGAACAACACAAATTCTTCCAAATATCCAAAAAGTGACCCTATACATTCAGCTACTTTAAAAAACGCACCACTTTTAAAAATTGTCTGTAGACATATAAACATTTCGGTGTTGGGATATTTTTTATTTCAACAAGATAATG
>JAUELF010087683.1:0-15985 GCA_031471495.1 Clinocardium nuttallii | reverse complement strand
TGGCTGGTTTGTGAAAGGAACCGAGCTTTCATGGGTTTCTAACTTCTGTATAAGTTTGATTGAGGTACAATCAAAACTGAAGACTAAATCGCGTTCACAAGCAATTGTTTACAGACACACACACGCACGCTAAACGGACACAACACCATTACATAACAGGCCCTAGATCACTCACCTAAATTATGCAATTATAGCAATTTTGCCAATTTTAAAGGGCCATAATCGCATCATGCATGGAATGGTTTTCGAAAGGAACCAAGCTCTCATTTATATCTAGCTACTGACTAAGTTTGGTAAATATCGGATAATAAATGAAGACTTTAATGTGTTCACAAGAAATTGTGCATGGTCGAAGGGTGATCACAAAAGCTCACCTTGTCACTACAAGGAGCTAATAAAAACAACAAAGCATCTGTTTTCACCAGTTGAGAACTTTACCTTTTCTCACATGCAACAAATATGCAGCAGATGACTTTGAAAATATCAGGCAATAATGTGAAAAATCTGTTATTGAAAGTATAATTATTGTATAGAGAACAAACATTGTGGCAAAATGTAAAATTGCTCCGTTTGTCATCACAATTATATGAAACTTTGTACAAAGTTCAGTATAAAGTCAATACAATAATATGAAACTTTAATCTAAGTTCAGGATAAAGTCATCTTAATCATATGAAACTTATACAAAGTTCAGGATAAAGTCATCTTAATCATATGAAACTTATACAAAGTTCAGGATAAAGTCATCACAACAATATGAAACTTTGTACGAAGTTCAGGATAGTCATCACAATAATATGAAACTTTAAACAAAGGTCAAGGTTAGGTCAGTCTTACCGATTGGTGGAGACAGGACATATCCCTTTTCATCGCAATAACCAACTGGATGTACGAATGGTGAGGTCATGTCGCACCAGTAATCGTAATCATCGTCCCAACTGTCGAAATGAATCAACACTTTGTCCCCCAGCGTGTCTGTAACACTTGCTACACAGATCAGCGAGGAATTCTTCTTATCAACAGCTTCCAGTTTGCTCCCAACTCTGAACAGGTTAGGTGTGACTGGCTGGAAATATTTTTTTAACACTTTCCCTCATACAACAATTCTGCAGCAGACGACTTTGAACATATGTAGTAAAAAAATGGAAAATCTCTATAATTAAATGGATAACCTATGACGAAAAGTGGTAAACATTTTGACAAAAGGAGAAATTGCACAAAACGTGCAATTTGTTTTGTGCAATTTCTCCCTTTGCCACAACGTTTTCCACTTTTAGTCATCGGTCATCCATTCAATTAAAGAGATTTTCTATGATTTACTCAAATATGTTCAAACTTGTCTGCTGCAGAATTGTCGTATGAGGGTAAGGGTTAAACTCATCAAGGTGAAAGTTCATTGACCTACGACTATAAACAATTATTGAAATGACCTTGTGGTAAAAGGAGATGTTTCAAAAAGGTTAATCCATGACCTTGAACTTTTAGACAACAATGAGAAATAAGGATTTCAGCCTATGTTAACCCTTTCCCACATATTGACTCATTTTGAAGCATTTGTAGCACAAAACATTGCATCAAACGATATTGTTTATAATGAGCAATTTCCCATTGGCCAGAATATTTTCAATTTTCTTCAATAAGAACATTTTCATTTGAAGAGATTTTCAATATTTTTGCCAAGTCTTTTTTCTAAGTTGTCTGCGGCAAATTTGTTGTATGTGAGAAAGAGTTAACAGTTTCATTAACCAAAAGCTTTGTACAAGTGTGTTAGAATTGATTGAAATCCATCACAATATTACTTACCTGGACTGGTTGATTTGAGAAGAGAGATTTTGGTGCTGGAATTGATTTCGTCAGTTTCAAATAGGAGCCCCAGTTGAAATCGTCTACGGCAAACCCTGGTGTTATAAAAAAAAGTTGTATTAATCAGAACTTTCACTGAACGCTCGAAATTAGCGGTCTTCTTTTTTCTACTAAAAAAGATACACATATATTATGCCATGTCTTTATTTGTATATTTTCTTCTACTTTTCTACTAAAAAAGAGACACATATATTATGCCATGCCTTTATTTGTATATTCAGTGACTGTATATTTTCTTCTTTTTTGTTCTACTAAAAAAGATACACATATATTATGCCATGCCTTTATTTGTATATTTCTATTTTGTTATGATTTTGTTTATTCTTTCAGAAAACAGGTTAAAACTTTCTATATTCAGATTCATTTTGACGCCTCTTTTGACTTTTGAAAATAGTGTGGAAATAAAAAGAAATATTCTTCTTTTTTCATGACAAAAAGATGGCTTATATGGTCCTAAATTGATTAACTGAGAATGAAACTGAAAGGAGTGGGCACTATAAATAAAACATTTTGTAATATGGCATTAAATCTTTGAACAAATTTTCCATCCAGTGCATTTTAGCTCTGATATTATCAAAGTGGTTTAGGAGGAGATGTCATTTAAGCTAATTAACACATGCAGAGGCTTTCTGATGCCTATCAGGGACGTAGACAAGATCTTATCTACGTCCCTGTGCCTATGCAGCAGATGACATTTGAAAATAATGTGAAAAAAGAAGAAATTAATCAAAGCAATTACACCTTTTGCCACCATGTTTTCAACTCCTTTTAATGATTAAACTTTCCCTTATAAAGATTTAACATAATCCTATCTAGATATTTTCGAAGTTATTTGTTGCAAAATTGTAGTATGTGGGAAATGGTTAAAGACTGTCCGACACAGGTCATATAAATAGAGTTCAAAGGAAAATACACATGACTTTTTTTTTATTTAGTGTCAACTATGAATATGTCAGTAAGTGAACGTGTGGACAGATGGAAGGACAGACAATGTACAATGCTTCTCTCTGCTGAGGCAGGCAACACGAAGAAGACTTACCTTTAGGGGGCTGTAAACATTTACCGTTCTTCTCACAGAATCCCATTGGGTAAATGTACGCAGAATCAATGTCTGACCAGAAATCAAAGCACTCAGAGTACCCATCAAAATGGAGCCTTATTCTGTAGCCACACACTTCGACAGCAGTCAATACACAAAACAGGGACTGGTGGTTGGGGTCTACGCCTTCTAGCTTCATACCAACACGGAAATTGTTTTTTGAGAACGGAAATGGCTGTTAGAAAATTACAAAGTTGAAACAAATAAATATTAATTTGTATCTTACTTTATCAAACACAACATTCAATACACAAAAAAGAAAGCATAATTATGGAATTGAGTTTAAAAGATTTTGGCTAAAGGAAATTGCTGCGGGGGCGGATCTGGCTGGTTTTCAAAAAGGAAATAAGCTCTCATCAATATTTAACTACTATCTTAGTTTGGTGAAGGTCAGATAGTAAATGGAGGCTCTATTGTTTTCATATATTATAGCAATTTTGACAATTTTAAGGGCCATAATCCAGTCTTGCATGGGGTGATCTGGCTGGTTTGTGAAAGGAACCGAGCTCTCATCAGTATCTAACTACTGTATAAGTTTGATTGAGATACAATCAAAACTGAAGACTAAATCCAGTTCACAAGCAATTGTTTACTGACGCATGCCTTTGGCCAGTAGAGCTTAAAATAAAGTTTAGTTATCTATCTATTACAATTGTGTCTTCTTTGATAAAGGATTGAAAACAATTTTGGGTCAAATTGTACGGTTTTTAAATGTGGCTCTTTGGAAAATATATTGTTTTGTTTTGTATTAGCGTTTAAATCATTGTGGCATAACTCGTCTACTGCAGACGCTCCACATTGCATCTGAATTTGGAAAAGGATTGATGAAAAGAATATTTACATTTTTGAAAAGTCTTGCAGGTGCTTCCGTGGCATTCTCCTGTTCAAGGTATCGTGTCCATACAAAAGCTTTGGATTTCTTTGTAGCTAAAATAAATCAAATATTTTTTTGTATGGTTTAGATATCTTTTATCATTTATTTCATACAGCCAGTATGTGATGCCTACACAGCTGATGAAATCATTGTGGGAAAAGAAAAAACAATTTTCCATAAACGTTTTCAAAGCAGATGACTCAAGTATCAGCTATATAATTAAATCTTACCCACATACAGGAACATGTGTACCAAGTTTCATTTGAAAATGTTGAATGACTTTTAAGTAATGGGCATTTAAACATTTTGTATGAAAAGGGACATACCTGAATAATTAATTAAGCCAGAGCTAAGTGACTTTGTAAAGACATGCATATTTCAAAGCTTCCTTTGAATATGAGTTATGAGGTTATGGTAAGTTTTGTTACGAGGCCAAGGGTGTCACAATAGCTCAGCTCGATGAAAAACAGACAAGCTTAACCCTTTCCCTCGTATAGACGCTTTCTGACGACTCTGCAGCAGACGGTTTCTTCAAAACGAGCAATTTCTCTTTTTGCCACAATGTTTTCCACTTTTTTTATATTTTGACAAAATATGTTCAAAGTCGTCTGCTGCAGAATTGTCGTATGAGGGAAAGGGGTTAAAACGAGCCTGCATGTTGATACCTACCTCCCAAGGAAATATCGGGATGGTCTTCTCGATATAAACAATCTTTCAACAAGATCCTTTTTCTGCCTTTCTTCAGTCCTAACACCATTTTCGACATTGTTCCATGTTTCTTTACACCTCGCATTCTTCTGAAAGGAAAGTTAGAGTTTGCAAGACTATACCCTTTCCCACCTGTAGATGCTTTCTGATACCACTGCAGCAGATTACTTTTGAAACTAGAAATATCACTGGACGTGATGAATACCCCCAGCTGGTGACTGACAATATACATATGTATGAGAAATTAAAGGGGCCATAACTCATTTAAAAATAATTTGATTGCAACACGCTTACAATATGCACAACTAGGCTTGGTATCAATCATTCTTGTGAAGTTATATTAAATTCTGATGAAGGGTTGCTGAGAAATAGTGTTCACAAGAAATGTCCAGACCAACGGACGACAAACCGACCGACCGTCAAGTGTGACTCCTATATAGCCCCCATATACTATGTATCTGGGGGTATAATAATTGTTGCAAAAGTAAAAAAATTACTTATTATGAGCAATTTTCCCATTTGCCACATTGTTTTCAACTCTATTTAATAATTAAACTGAGAAAAGGAGAAATTGTTCATTATGAGAGTGTTTTACGCTGCTTTCAACAAAACTTCAGTAATCCACAGCCTTTCCTGGGAAAGTTACCAGTATTACTGGTCCATTAATCCTGACACCATACCGTCAGTCGTTAAGCTAACCCTGCAACCATGAGCGCCAGGGAGGGTAGTCATTACTACCATTTCTAAAGTCTTGAGTAATAAAAGAGATATTGTGGGGACAAAAATTACTCCTCTGTCACTTACTTGCTATCAAAGGCCCCGACACATGTCTGGCTACAAAATCTTCCCTCTTTATAGAAATCTGTTGTAAACCCGTACTCTCCACAATTCTCACACTGCATGATCTCGTCCTTGTTACTGACCTCATCCTTATTGCTGGCATCTTGATTGGATGAGTCTACAATAAATAGATACAGTGAATGGTTACTCACAGACACCTTTGACATTGTACTTAAACAATTTCAATTTTTGCCTAAATGTTTACACCACAATTAACAATTAAACTTTCATATTTTCCATATGTCTTCTTTGAAAACATAACAAGAAAAATATATCAAATCTGATAAACATCAAAGGAAATGTTTTCATATAGAGTTGAAAATATAGTGAGAAAAGGAGAATTTGCTCTTTTTTCCATAATTGTTTTGTTTTATAAGTCGATTATCCTAATCCCAAGGTATAATTGAGCAACTTGAACTGAATCTGCCAAACAGAAAGAAAAGGAGAAAAAGGGAGATAACTTCATCATGACCATCGTAACTGGGGATCGAACACAGGATGCCTGGTTCTAAATTCCTTAACCCTTTCTCATCTGTGACGCATTTTAATACATCTGCAGCAGAAGACTTTTGAAAACATTTTAGCAAATGCAGAAATTTCTCCATTTGCCACGATGTTTTCAACAACTGTGATCAATATTTCCACTTTGATTTGTGCAGAAATTCTTATGCAGACTTTTCTAAAATTGTTGTATGTGGGAAATGGTTAAGCTGATCACTCGCCCATGATTAAAGTTCACTGTACCTTCATCCATGGCTTCCTCGTCAATGGCCTCTTCGTCCTCAGGCTCCTGCTTAATTTCAACCTCGTCAGTGATGTCCATGTTACGGTTATCTGGCTCTGTAGTCTCATCCGATTCATTACTGGTGTTTAGTGTCTCTGTACATTTAAGGTCATGTGATGTGATGACATCCAACACTCCAAGGTCATTGACACGAAACTGAAGTATCACATTCAACTTTTATCATAAACATTGTTTTAAACAGTACTTAAGGAACGTGAAAATTAATAAAGAACTGAAAATCTAGGCATCGGGTCAACTTTTGATTAACCCCTTTCCCACCTGCAGACGCATTTTGACACAAAAGCAGCAGACGACTTTTGAAAACAGTGTGTCCAAAGGTGAAATTGCTCATGATGAGAAATAGTTCTCCTTTGGCCACAATGTTACATCATTTAATAATTAAGCTATCTTAAATGGAGATTTTCAGGGTTTTTGTCACTATGTTTTCAAAGTCGTCTGCTGCAGATGTGTTGTATGAGGGAAAGAGTTAATAAGGAATATAAAAAAAAAACCGTTACAGCAAGAGGAAGTTTCAAAATAAATAGTAACCCTTTCCCATGTGTATATGACAAAACCGCAGCTGACGTCTATAGGAAACTTCCTATAAGGGAAAATAGTATTACTGAATAGAGTTGAACACGTTGTAGTAAATGGAGAAAACATCGTCGCCTGAAGATGCGTCAAAATGCATCGTCTGTAAGTGGGAATGGGTTGAACTGGAGAAAAAAAGGAAATGCATTAAATCATGCAGTCGTGCAACCATTTACATGCATTTTAAAGTTAACCCTTATTCAATATTGACTGTTGCACTGAACTATTTATGTAACCCTTTACCACATAAAACGCATTTACAGCAGACGACTTTGAACAATCATTAAGGCGAAACTATTGATTTAGTTTCATAAATGAAAGGAGCCGTCCCGCGAGAAAACCAAAATTATGGCCACTGCGTAATGTATCGATCAAGATCAGCCTGCACACTCCGCGCAGACTGATCCGGGCCGACACATCCCGTTTCAGGAGGACAGAGGTATAGATGATACAGAACATCCAAATGAGGCGAAAAGTGTCTATCCTGGTAAGCCTGCGCGGCATGCTTATGCTGATCCGGGTCAATACTGTTCGCAGAGTCCACAATGTTGGTTTTCTCGCGGGACGGCTCGTATACATATATTATTACACTGTAATTTTACACAAAACATATATTTTCCATTAACTGAAAAATATAAGTATCATACAAAGAACAGTATACACATTGAATACACATGCAATCAATTGGTTGAATCAAGAAACATATGGAATAATTATTCGGTGGCATGTATCATATGTTCTTCTTGCTCACGTGCAGACGATATTTGACGCACCTGCAGTCGACGAATTTTTAAAACAATGTTAAACAATTGCAATGATTATATATTTTCATATTTAGAGATTTTCCATTATTTTGCCTAGATGTATTAAAAGATGTCAGATAAAAAATTGTTGTAATAGAGAGAGAGAGAGAGTCAATCATCCATACTCAGTATACTAAAACAAATATTTGAACTGGGTGTTAACTCACTAAAGAGATCCGGAAATATCGCCCTACAGTCAATCATTCTAAAGGTAACGCAGAAATCAGTGCATGTAAAGGAACAGAACAAGGAAACTTGTTTTACTTCCGTGATTGTTTACAGTTTTCTGTTTGAAATGATAGTACTCGTTCCATTGGGAAAAGGGAAGTAAACGGATCACAGTAACTCTCTGCCTTCCTTCATACAACAACTCGGCAGCAGACGACTTTCAAATCACCTGGTTCAAAATGACGAAAACTCTCTTAATGAAAGTGTCTGTTTTGAATAGAGTTGAAAACATTTTGGCAATAGATTTGCCCTTTTGCCACAAAGTATTCAAAAGTCGTCGGCTTCAGAGGCGTCAGAAAGACATCATGTATGTGGGAAAGGGTTAAACGTTTCACAATGTGAGATTGTTATTTTATGTGCTGTTTGCACAGGCTCCGGTGAGTCGAGGGCGGTCTTTGGATCCTGTTTTAGAATCGATACCTTCAGAGCCGTCAGAAAACCAACATTGTGGACTCTGCGTAAAGTATCGACCCGGACCAGCCTAGGCATATCGCGCAGGCTTACCCGGATAGACACTTTTCGCCTTTTGTGGAATTTCTGTTTCCGGAATCATTACTCTATACCTCTACCCCCGCTGAGGCGGAATATGTCGGCCCGGATCAGTCTGCGCGGACCGCGCAGGCTGATCTGGTCGATACATTTCGCAGATGCCATAATGTTGGTTTTCTCGCGGGTCGGCTCAGATGTTTTTTCCTTTGACATTCACAATAGACGTCACTATTGGTTCCGCAAGGCATTGGAAAGCTGGACCGTGAACGCCCGTTTCCCTCTTACAAGAAATATGCAGCAGACGACTTTGAAAAATATGGAAATCTTTATAAATGAAGGTATAATTATTAAAAAAAACACTGAACAATTGTGACAAAGGAGACATTGCTCATGTTGAGCAACTTCTTTGTTTACCATACTGCTTCCAAAAGTCGTCTGCTGCAGAGGTGCCAGCAAGCGTCTGTATGAGGGAAATGATTAACTCCATTTTTACAGCCGCTTGCTTTGAAGACTTCTAAAGGAAAAATTGTAGCTTCTGGAAATCTTGAAATGAAAGTTTATTACGGATTGACTACATTTTGCGATAAAAGGGAGACATTGATTGTCCGAAAGGTTTCTTGTTTCTTTTCCTGAACGCTTTTAAAAATCGCTTTCTGCAGCTGGTCAGTAGCACTGAGCGTTCGTTATCTGTTATCAAATAAATGGTCAATATCAGCTTCACAAGTTACTTTAACATGGTCAGAATTTTATCTTGTACTAACTGGCATATAATTTAACGCAATACGAATGCATGAATGGTTGTTCCGGTCCGTGCTGTTTTCTTTTTAAAACCTACTATGTCTCGTCGACAGTCATTATACACAACTGCTGCCTTCGTGGTGTCGTAGAAGAGCGTCCGCCTCGGTTACGGGAATTCGCGGCTTCGACCCCCTTACCCATCATACCAAAACATTGAACATCGTAGTATTGGCTTCCTTCATTGGCGCCAGTAGTGGTAACTGCTCATAATTACGTCTCTATATCTGAAGTCAGCTTAAAAGGGACCAATATAAATGACCACAATGTGTTCAACTCTATTCGAGAATCATTGTTTCATATTCTGAAAATGTCCATGTATTTTGCCTAGAATATTTTCAAAGTCGTCTGCTGCAGATGTTTTGTATGTTGGCTAAGGTTAACACTTCATTGCTCTGTGCCTTAGCTCCTAAAATGTCAAATATTGAAGTACCTAAGTGTATTAAGGTCAATTAGCGCAAATCAGTGGTGAAAGAACTGTAACGATAAGCTTCATTAATCTTCAAGTGCTCTCCTTTTTGAAGTCAAATATTGATAGCCCGAAGCATAACTTCCATGTTTTTTTAGAAGTGGATATAATCAAATGAGATGAAGGTCGGTGTTCAAGAACTGTAACTCAAGTTTCATCAAACAGGGGAGTGAACAGGCATTTTCCCACAATATTTCTCTTATTACTCAACCGAATCCTATGTTGTGGGTACTCAAAAGCATCGTCTCACTCTGAAAAAAACCCACACGCCTCAGAGGGTGCTAGGCCACGCTGAGACGATTCTTTTGAGTACCCACAATATAGGGTTTTAATGTCAAATAAGGATTTTAGAACATGGGAAATGCTCCTAATCTACAGCTCTAATCTGGGACTATATTAATACGAGTATAAGTACCCACAGCTCTGATCAATGTTTGCGTTCTGAATTAGTTCTGTTTGAAAATCAGATAGTGCTGTTCCTATCTCCTGCGATGTAGTATGCATCCAGATAAAATGAAAAAGTATGATTCGTTATAGTACGAGTACTTGACCATCATTTCGTCTGACATCCAATGCTAAACTCTTTGGAACAATTGAAAAACATCGGACAGAAAACATCATGGAGGAAGCCTAATAATATATGTTAACCTTTATCGTGGCGAAATACAATTCTTTAAGAAAAAAATCGTGATTTATACACAAACACATAACATGCGATTATGATACATAACAGTCAAAAAACCGGTTTGAAATAATTCCTCGTGACTGATTTGACACATGCACTATCTGGAGATCGGTTCAGTTGGACGACGAAGTCTAAAGTAGTCACTGCCCCTTATTAACCAAATTGTTTTCCCCTCCGACTGTTGATAGGTTTCAGGAAGGTATAAACGGTCATATTATGAATAATCACGTATTAATACAGACTGCTCGACGACTGCTTATAAATATTCGTAATTTGTATAGTGATATTCATAGCATTTTCTGCTTAAACCGTTCTCATACAGGTCATTTTGTTTAAACAGATGACAAAATCTTTAAAAAAAAACCCATATACTTTATTGATAAAGCTTGTTTATTGTGGACAACAATTTATGTTTACAACATGCCAAAAGATGTTTTGTTTTTAACTCTTTCATATACAGATTCAGGTGAGCAGCTTGTAACGAGCATCAGCATTGTTTGACTTTCAGTTATCAAAACATACTAAAAACTATTTTAATACAAGAAATGGAGACTCTGAAAGAGTTAAATATCTTGAACTCCCGATAGCTCGAACTCGAAAGAGACACACGAATTACTTCGAATTATCGACGCGCGCGAAAGATCCCTCGAGCTATGTTAAATTGTTTAATGAGTTTTCATTTATACTTAGAAATAATATTATCAAAGATAAGTCGATGATACCAACACATCAAAAACACAGCGTAAGAAATAATATTATCAAAGATAAGTCGATGATAACAACACATCAAAAACACAGCGTAAGAACAGTTTTGATTGCTCATATGAGCCGTCCCGCGAGAAAACCAACATTATGGCATCTGCGTTATGCATCGACCAGATCCGGGCCGACACATTCCGTCTCAGAGGTGATTCCTGAAACAGAACATCGACAAGAGGCGAACAGTGTTTATCCGGGTAAGCCTGCGCGGCATTTAGACTTATCCGGGTCGATACTTTACGCAGAGTCCACAATGTTGGTTTTCTCGCTGAAACAGCTCATATGAGCAAACAAAACTTCTGCTAGGCTGTTTTTAAACGCCAGGAATGACTTCGAGTTAAACGATTTATTCGAATTATCCCCTGTTCCAGTGATCCTGTAGTTCAGATTGTGTTAAACATGAGAAGGGATGAAACACTGCTTTCCTGGTTGTTACATATAAAGGATGAGTGTTCAATTTTGCTTCTTGGCGCCACTACAGAAATTCAAATTTCTTACATGAACCAAAGACCTAATAACCATGTAGGTGTGTGTGTTAAATAGGTTATTAGGTCTTTGCATGAACTGTTTAACTGGATGTCATAAATCTAATCTAAACTGTGGCCATGTCGAGTTGTCATGGTGACCCATACTCGTACCACCATGTACGTGGACCATTGCGTCACCAATGTGCAACACTAGCCAGCATTTAACGTTTAACAAATAATTGACATTCTTTCAAATGTCATTTTATGTTTATAAAAACAACCCAAAACATTTCGAAAGGAAATATGATTATTCAGTTATTTCTCAAATGTTCTCATTGGATGACAACTCTCAGTTATCGTATAGTGAACGGGAACCATCTTCATGGTGTAGAAGCATTAGAGATTCTGCCTTAGGAGCCGGAGACCAAGTTTTGTTCCCCCGTCACCCAATACCTAATACCGTTATAGCAAGTATTATACTTCCCTTCTTGGCGTTCAGTGTTGCGCTGATGGCATCACTGATTCATCCGTGTCAGAATAACAATTACCGGTAGAATTTTTATAGCCATTATTTGGCTTTATTAGCCACGTGTATGTGATGGTCGTGGCAACCCTTTCTAGTAACATACAATCAATTTTTTATAAATTTAATTTGTAAATCGTAGCTCTGGTGAATGTTTGCAAAAATCGTCTGTACCAGAGGCCTCAGAAAGTGCCTGTTTGTGAAAAAAGACTTAGGAAGTATATATTGCACGAACAACGCCATCTCGTTTAGAAATCTGAAGATTCTGCCACATGTGCAACTACGAGTGATTATATCAGTGGTCAGTTACATAAAGTATACCTTATATAAATAAGCCGCGCCTTGTTTAAGTGTCGTATTCAACTAACCTTATATAAATAAGCCGCGCCTTGTGTAAGTGTCGTATTCAACTTACCTTATATAAATAAGCCACGCCTTGTTTAAGTGTCATATTCAACTATTTCATCCTCGTTTTGGTTTTGATTTAACGCAGAGATGTAAACCTTTCCCGCAGAAGACAATGGTGCAGAGGTAGAGCGTCGGCCTCTTGTATCAAAGGTCCCGTGATAAACGGGTTCTGACTTTGGGATTTTTCCACACAAACGGCGCGAGTACTGGTTACGTCTCCGGGAAGTAGATATCGAGCGTGATTAATCTAAGCCAAAGGCTTGTTTCGCAATCGATGTAAAATAAATAAGTTTAAACTAACCCGTGCCAACATATAGACGCTTTCTGATGACCTTCGGTGAAGACCGTGCGGGATGCACAATACTCCCCCGAGGCTTCACTGCTCGTACATACATCAAGGTTCCAAATCAGGGGCGTAGCTTGGCAATGATCAGTGTGTAAGACGTCTCGTGAGAAAATCAACATTGTGGACTCTGCGTAAAGGTTCGACCAGGATCAGCCTAAGCATGTCACACAGGCATACCCGGATAGACACGTTTCGCCTCCTGTGGATTTTCTGTTTCAGGAATCATTACTCTACACATCTTTTCCCCTAAAACGGAATGTGGCGGCCGGATCAGTCTGCACGGACAGCGCAGGCTGATCTGGTCGATACATTACGCAGATGTATATCGCCACAGCTGCATTTTGTGGGCATTTTAAGTAAAAGTGTGTAGACACACGTCTACACACGTGCCTACAATGTCTTAAGGGAGCTACACCCTTGCAAATAGCTTGCAAGTTATGATGTAAACTAAAGTTGTTATTGCTGGTGATGTACGTAGGTAATGTGATAATCCTTTGTCTCTGTGATAATACAGTACGTGAGCGGGTTTTATCGATTTCCTGATGCACAGACCGCAATGACCTTATATAAAATCGTTAGCATTATTTCCAGGCTATAGATCAGATGTCTAGATACGCGGATGGCTTAACCCTTTCCCTCATACGACAATTCTGCAGCAGACGACTTTGAACATTTTTTGCCAAATAATTAGAAAATCTCTTTAATTGAATGGATAACCAATGACTAAAAGTGGGAAACATTGTGGCAAAAGGAGAAATTGCTCGTTTTGAGCAATTTCTTCTTTTGTCACTATGTTTTCCAAAAGCTGTCTGCTGCAGGTGAGTCAAAAAGCCGTCTCCTGCAGATGCGCCAGAAAGCGTCTATACGAGGGAAACGGTTAACACATATTTTCCCCAACATATATCTCTTATTGTCTAAACAAAACCTATATGTGGTGGGTATTCCAAAGAATCATCTCAGTGAGAGTGACATACGGTTAGAAGGGTCAAAGGCATGAAGAACGACCCTTATCTAGAGCTCTGAAAATAAAATGTCTGTGTAACGTTTGTCTGATTGGAATGTAACCTGTCAAACTCTATGTACATGTGTATGGGCGAGAAGGTTTGGGATAAATACAGCTATTTAGTCGACCTAACTCACCGAGTACTCGGACGTGTGCTCATTAAGAGATGTAATGTGATTGATGGGTTCGGTTTGCACACACCGGAGTGTGTTAAGACAATCCGAATACACCCCTGGTCTCTTGTCTCAGACATATATGACTGTCGAAATATGCTGGCTGTCTTTATAACATAAGGAATATCCGGGTTATCTGAATGATGACGACAAAAGGTCAATCGTGTATTTGTGTAATAACTTTTAGTAGTGAAACGCGACTGGAGATGAAATGAATTAAACACATCTTAATATATCTAGGAAAATCTATTGCGGTATAAAATATAGATACATCATATATTAAAATGAAGTAATTTACATATTGACAAATCACATTAAGTAACATTACACGACACTGAATTAACCAATACAAATCAATTAATAGCTTGCTTGTAACTACTGGTAACTATGAAAAGCCCAATAGTTTTTGGCTTAAATCCAAACAAATGTAGTACTTTATAAAATTGATTGGAGTCTTAATTGTGTGCAAAAGGTGGAAACAATTATGACATACGTGCATTTCCAATCGAATTTAAACAGAATATTATTTTCATAAGACAGACCGCCTCAGTGTTGTCGTGGCAAAACGTCCGCCTCAGGTTCGAAAGGTCGCGGGTTCAATCCGCGGCCGGGTCATACCAAAGACTTGTAAAATGATAGTAATGGATGTCCCTCCTTCATTGGCGATCAGGGTTGTTAGGCTAGCTTTTCGACATTCCCGCTTGGGTCGAGATACTTGGATCCTGAAATACCGTGATATAACTGAAAACTTGTTGAAAGCGGCTTTAAACACCATACCATAAAACAAAAAAATCATTAAACTAATAAAAAATAATACAAATCATAGTTACGTACCGGTATATATTTACACAAAGGTCAGGACAGGGTCAACGTTGTTGAGTAATACCACCACATTGTAATATGTATAGTAACGGAGGTTGTACATGAAACCGGAAATTATTTACTTTTCATTAACTATAAACTAATAATTCTGACTAAGGATTGCAGCCCCACATTGATTTTATCCATAACATATTTATTATATGCCATAATGGAGATGTAATAATGTTTCATGTTACTTACCTTAACAAAAGTGACATAAGCCGTCCCGCCAGAAACCAACATTATGGCTTCTGCGTAATGTATCGACCAAGATCAGTCTGTGCAGTCCACGCAGGCTAATCCGTGCCGACATATTCCGTCTTAGGGGGGATAGAGGTAAAGAGTAATGATTCCTGAAATAGAAAATCCACAGGCTGCGAAATGTGTCTTTCCGGGTAAGCCTGCGCGGCATGCTTATGCTGATCCCGGTCGATACATTACGCAGATTCCACAATGTTGGTTTTCTCGCGGAACGGTTCTAATAATTAATGAAAGTGCATGCTTACTTCGTACTCAATAATACACATACGATAGATTCGTATACTACGCTGCGTTCAATGAAATAGTATATTGTCGAACGGTAGCCATCCACAAACCAAATTACATTTTTTTCACTTCTTGTACAAACTGATACAAACCGTGCGCTACCAAACTACTACACTGAATGCGAGGCGTGTCTTGCGTTATTAAAAACGCAGTTTGAACATACACAATATAATGATCATGTAATTAGATACTTCAAGAAAAAGTGCACGTGGAATAGCCGCAAGTTGATGCAAAGCGGTTTTAATTACGTATTATTGCTAGATGTAGCTACACTATTTTCACATGTCCCTTTGAACTTTTTTCTCTTCATTTGTCATGCTTTGAACATTGATAATATCAGTTGTTCAGGTAAGATTACACATGAAATATTTGGAATATCCGTACAGCTTTAGTGTTGCTTTTTATCATTTGTAATATTAATACCTTCTGGTGCTTTTTATAGATTTTGTGTATGTATACATATATTTGTTTGTTAAGCACATTTTTGAACGTATGTATTTTATGATAAAAGTGCTATATACATGTTGTATGATAATAATAATCATAACATTAGGTTGATTGACTTCGCATTTTTTTTTAGTGACAATCAGCACTTTAACCCTTTTTCTCATATAGACGCTTTCTGACGCCTCTGCAGCAGACGGCTTTTTGAAAACATAGTGACAAAAGAA
>JAUELF010087576.1:0-15989 GCA_031471495.1 Clinocardium nuttallii | reverse complement strand
CGCACGACGGACGGACGCCGGACAAAATGTGATCCCAATAGCTCACCTTGCACTTCGTGCATAGGTGAGCTTAAAAAACACCTATCAAAGTGGCTCATACGGGTGGTGGGTGGGCTTTATGAAAAACCAGGTACCCAACGCCATTTCAATATCCCCCTCCTTGTTTCTTCGAAAACGCGGGGGATAATAAGTACGTCTGGCATGGTCCAACAATTTAGTCTGGTACCCGGTGTACAATAGTAAATTAGTAAAAGTTTGCCCCTACAAAGTTCAGAGGTCCAGACAAAGAGGTGTTTAGCTCTTTTCCCCACACTATATATCCTATCATCCAACCAAACCTATGATGGGGGTACTCAAAAGAATCGTCTCAATGAGTACCCACTACATAGGGTTTATACGGTCAAAAGATGATTTTAGAACATGCAAAACACCCTTTATCTAGAGCCCTGACTGAGTCTACACTACGTACAAAGCCCCGTCATTATTGGCATGATGCAATAAAAGGGACAGGTTATTCCAGTCTAGGGTATATATGCTGACATCCAGATTATAGATAGTCTAATACTAGAATCATAATTTTGAGATCAAATTGGAGTAATAATATCACTTTCCAGTACAATGAACATCTGAATATTGATATTGTATGCTTCATTTGTACTCGGTAGCGCCTAATCTTGTATATATATGTTCATGACTTTCAATTGACTGTTTTTTCAATACCCTTATATAACAATATCGACAATCTCTTCAAGTGAATGCGTATTTATCTAAAGGAAATTAAAACATTTTGGAAAAGGGAGATATTGCACAACATCAGCAATTTATTCTTTGGTCATAGATTTCCCTTTTGGGCGCAGAGGGTTAGCATTATATATACGGCCGTCTCGCTGGTATCACGAAAGATCGAACAGCAATTCTACCAACCCTACTTAGCGCCAAATAATACTTAAACGCATATTTCATCATTTCTGTTTCCTTACTATTTTGTCAAACATGACTGGGGGGGGACGTATGTAATAGTTACCTTGCTGACAAACAAATCGATTTAAGAAATGAAATATGTTGGCATCTTTAGTAGGGCTAAACCATAGGCCTTTGATTATCCTCAAATCGTTTCAGTTGTTCTTTATCAATTCCAATTCACATACATCAATGATCACAATCATTTCAAAGCTCAACCATAGGCCTTTCATAATTTTGAAAACGTTTCAGTTGTTCTTTATCAATTCCAATTCACATACATCAATGATCACTATCATTTCAAAGCTAAACCATAGGCCTTTGATTATCCTCAAAACGTTTCAGCTGTTCTTTGTCAATTTAAATTCACATACATCACAATCATCTCAAAGAAACCATAGGCCTTTCATAATTATCAAATCGTTTCAGTTCTTCTTTATCAATTCCAATTCACATACATCAATGATCACAATCATCTCAAAGCTAAACCATATGCCTTTGATTATCCTCAAAACGTTTCAGCTGTTCTGTGTCAATTTAAATTCACATACATCACAATCATCTCAAAGCTCAACTATAGGCCTTTCATAATTTTGAAAACGTTTCAGTTGTTCTTTGTCAATCTAGATGCACATACATCACAATAATTTCAAAGCTCGACCGTATTTCAGTATTACTTAACGCTAAATACGGTTGGTGTTATTGAACTCTGGTAACACTTTAGCCATATAAAGCAAAACAGCCGCACCCTGTGGCGGCCATGTTTTTTTCGTCGGAGAAGATTTGAAGTTGTTACCATAGCCATTATAAGGCAAAGTAGCCCCGCCACCTGGCAGCCATGTTTTTAAACCAATCAACATGGCTTGTAAGAATCTGATAGAGGGTCATCCAATCTGCCAACCAGTTTTGCAGATTAATAATTTTAAAGATTCCTTATTTGTTTCGTTGTCATGGAAACCAGAATTATGCATGGATCCCAAAATGTTGAAGAAATTCTGGTGAGGACATTGAGAGGATGCTTTCTTTGAAATTTCATCCCAATTGACCCACTGGTTACGTAGGAGAAGATGTTGACGGACGGACGACGGAAGCCGGACAACTAGTGATCACAGAAACTCACCTTGGGCACTTCGTGCTCAGGTGAGCTAAAAAAAGGTTGAAAGCGGCGTAAAACATCATACTAACTAATGTATAGTATCGACGACGTCTTTGAAAACAATGAAACAAAGGTTTGGAATATCTCTTTACATTAAAGCAGGAACGTAGATAAGTTGTTATCTAAGTCCCTGGTTAAAGTATGACTGAAGGATACAGATGATCCATTGTGACAAATTTGCAAATTTGCTAATTATTAGTTCGCCTTTTGCAACATTATTTGTCAAAAATAGGCTCTGCTGCAAAGGAGTGAAACAGAGTATTCGTATGGGAAAGAGATAATGAAACAAAACTGAACAAATGCATTTCAAAATCATCATCAATTTGCCCATTTATCCCGTTACAAAGCATATGCAGTGGACGACTTATTGATTAACCCTTTCCCTCATTCGACAATTCTGCAGCAGACGATTATGAACATATTTTGTCAAAACATAGAACATTTCTATAATTAAATGGATAACCTATGACTAAAAGGTGAAAACATTGTGGCAAAAGGAGAAATTGCACGTTTTGTGCAAGTTCTTCTTCTTTTGTTACTATGTTTTCTATAAGCCGTCTGCTGTAGAGGCGTCAGAAAGCGTCTATATGAGGGAAAGGGTTAATGAAAACTGGTCTTGGTTTAATGAAAATTCAACTACCTATATTTAAGTGCAGTGTAATAATTGATGTCACGATGGGCTTGTACGCGATCTACAGATACTATATACAACGATGGTCAACCAAACTATAGTGTATGGTGATCCCGTTTAACCGCGGACAGTTTCAGACTCGTACCCTGTACCACATGCAGGCGCATTTGCAGCTTGCAGCATACGTCATTTCAAACCAATATGACAAAAGGAGATATTGCTCATAATGAGGAATTTCTCGTTTTGCAACAATGTTGTTTTTTTCAACAATATTTAATAATCATCATGTTATTTATACTGGTTTTCAATAATATATTAACCGTCACGCGAGGGAACCGTCATGCGAGAGAACCAACATTGTGGACTCTCCGTAAAGTATAGACCGGATCAGCCTAAGCATGCCGCAAAATTTACAAGGACAGACACGTTTCGCCTTCTTGGATTTTCTGTTTCATGAAACATTACTCTATCCCCCTGAGACGGAATATGTCGGTCCGGATCAGTCTGCGATATATTACGCAGAGGCTATTATGTCGGTTTTCTCGCGGGACGGCTCATATTACAACATGTATACAAAGTCGCCTACATGTATTTATGTCGGAGAGGGTTAATGCGTAGTTGATGTTATGACCCAGTATAAGATAATTAAAGTATTGGAAAAAAGATAACATTACGTGAATGTATCCAACCCTCATTCAAATACTAAAACGGCACTTGATCAAAAACAATAAAGAATTGGGCACGGTGACCGGACTATTTTATTCGACTTTAAACAGTTCAACCCTTCTCAAGTTCGTATATCTTTGGGTATAACTTCTTAACGTATTTGTCTTCTATTGTTGAGAATAATTTCCTTATGTCATATAATAGCATGCTAAATCATAATCCGATCCCTCAAAACACTTTTCGTAAATATGAACTGAATGTAGCATTAAAATGTATTTAAACATTTGATATATTAAGCGAAATGTGATTTAAATTCGTATTCGCTTTACTGTTCCATGCGTCATCAGAGAATCGGCCACTACTTTAGCTGATTTCAGACTGGGAAAATTGCGTTTTATTGGCGAAAAAGGAAAACTGTTTCAACTTTTAACATTGTCGGTAACGGAAAGAATAGATAGTCACTAAATAATAAGATACTCTGAACAATTGTTTCATTTGAATAGAAGGATACTTTCAAAAATATGTCATAACCCTTTCCTACAGACGCGTTATGACGATTCTGCAGCAGACGACCTTTGAACAGATTGAAGCAAAGGGACAGCAGTATCGCTATTTGCTAAAATGCTTTCAATTTTATGCAATCATTTTTCTTTCATTTATTCTGAGTATCCACCATTTTGACAAAATGTTTTCAAAGTCTTCTGCTGTAGATTTACTGTATGTGGGTTGAATGGTTTACATGACACAATTCCGCCACTCCATAATAAAACCGACATACGGACAGTTGCGACAAGTAATCATGCAACCAAATGTGTCCGTGACCCCGCCTATCCCATAATGATATTGTATGTTCTATATGGAAGTCTTTACACACTTCTACAGGCTTCTAGGGAAGCATTGTGGTCTAAATCTGACCCTGCGTTTGAAATTCCTCGAAAGGCTGCTTTCCTCGTGACATGGTCCCCTTAACGGGTAAACAGAGCAATATGTTATTCGGATAGGTTCTTGTATAGTCGATTCTTTAGACGATGAATACAGATATAATTGGGTTAGACAAAAGTAGTGTTAAATTTTATCCAAAATGTCTCTGTTTACGAATTACATGCTGTTAATTACATATTTAATTGGACTTAATTTATGTTCAGAACTGACAGATATAAGCCTGCAGATCTGCACCCAGCAGGTAACTTCTATATATGTTTGTTTGTTCTAAATTTACATTTTGCCTGATACAGATTTCGCAGCTAAACGAAAAATAACTTGTACAAGGTGCTGGAAAATGAACATTTTATGATTTTATCACATAAACTAAACTACCATTTTTCGATGATAATGATTTCGTCGTCATTGATTTTCAAATGAGATTACCTCTGCGATAATATTGCAAATACAAATGTACTCGGATTGTTTATATATATGCATATGTCAATTCAAAACGTGCATTTAAAGAGAGTCGACAGCAGATAAAATGACTACAAGCATTTAATAAAATATCCCCACATCCTTTTGTCGATTATTCAACATAGACGGATTAAAAATCTCAGGCATAGATCAATAGGATCACTATCAGATACTTGCATCGGATGAACCAAAACAATGAGTACTTTGAAAACAAAAATTAATGTAACGATATTAAAATCCCCGCTACATCTCTCAGTACGAAATCAAACCATGGTTTTTTTTGCATCTACTACCTCCAGTTCAGGGTTTTCTGATTAAAACTAAGCGTAGTAGCATTGTATGGAATTTGAATCGACTCAAAATCGAGATTTGACTGAATTGGTTATAATCATTGTGTACATGTATATGCATTGTGTCATGTATTTCTTCGAGCCTTTATATTTCCATTTATAATGCGTAATTGCTCTTAAAGCCATCCCTAAGTGAGTGATCGAGTACATGACAACGTTTTTCTTAAAAGAGGCTACTAAATATAATTATATACTTTTCTTTAACAGGAAGACGGCAAAGAGGACTTCATACCTCTTGAGCATACGCCTGTAAAAGGTAAAGTTTTGGATAGCATTATCCATGTGTTAGACCGATGCTCATTAATTGAAACCAAACCAAACATCGACTTTCAACTGTATTTTGCCGTTTGTCATATCGTTTGCGCTGTAAGTTGGAAGTATATTATACACATGTGCGCTTAGTCTGATACTGGTGCACCATTGAAGTCTTGAGCCCCAAAGAGAGAAACTTAACATATACTCCATACACATGCATCGCTCACGTATAGACTACCTACATTGTCAGATTACACATACATATTACATGAAGTGCACAACTCACACATGCGAAAGTTTAAGTTACACAAGAACAGCATCTTATTTTCAGCTCAAGATGAGCTACTTTTCTTGCATTTTATGTGGAGTGCGTACAACAATTAACTGGTCGAAACTCTACCGGCTTCCAACTTAATAGATCGTTATCGGGATGTTTATACGTCACTAGGTCAACTTTGAACGGAATAGTGTGGACTTGAGCATGTTTAAACAATGCCATGTCAATAACTACGCAAATGATACAATTTGATCATCTAGGGGCGAAAACTAGGTCACTCTGTCAACTTTAAGAAAATTAATGCGGAGACTTTAGATGTTTTTATTACTCCAGTATGCTTTAATTTTGTCGGAATGTTTGACATTGATAATATCTAAGCTAAGTTTAAAGATGTTCGTGTAGAGTTATAAACTAAATTACAAGCCCAAATTTAAGAAATATCTTGATACTCTTGAGCGCAAATGTCGAATATCGGTTATGTCGAGTCAAGGGCAATGCCAAGAGATCGAATTTACAAGCTGCATTGTTTAGACTTCGTCATAATTAAACACTGTCAGATTGTTTATCGTCGCGCTTACATCTAAGTTTAGTGGAAAACGTGTTCGTGTAGGGTCAAAAACTAGTTCAATAGGCCAAACAAATGAAAGAAAAGGTTTAATCTTTAGATGAAGCACTTTCTGTTTTATTTCTTGAAATGTTATTCAAGATCACCTTATCACAGGGCGCTATTGTACTCGGATGAGCGTACCATGTCCCTGTAGGTGTTACATCTATATAACATAAGCATTTCAATCGATGTGTTATCCCTTTTCCACAGAAAGACGCTTTTTGACGTCTCTACAACTGCCGACTTTTAAAAACATTGTGGCAAATGAAGATATTGCTCATGGTGATAAATTTCTCAATTGCCACAATGTTTTCAACTCGAATCAACAATGGTTTGTCCCTTTATAGAGATTTTCCATATTTTTTAAAGTATGTTTTTCAAAATCGTATGCTGATGTATTGTATGTGGGAAGGGTTATTCTAATTAAAGCTAGTTCATACGAGTTTCGCTTGTCTGTAGATGTTCCAGTTTTAAGAGACAATGACCACCATGATGTCCAAATAGACCCGTGTGTGAATGGTAATTTAATGAAGATAAGCTTCCCCATATATCCAGGTACACATATTTTAAACCTTTCCTAAAAGCTGACGCCTGTCGACTTATCTGCATCAGCCAACGTTTGAAAACATTGTGGCAAAAGGAGAATTTGCTCATTTTGAGCAATTTATTTTTGTTAAAATGTTTCCACCCTAATACAACTTTCTTTTCATAGCTATGTTCAAAGTTGTTGTAGCAGATGTGTTGTATTTCTAAAAAAGAATACCCGTCCTTATTGTTATCACTTAAGTCAAGCTTAAGGTATCTTGATACCATAAAACACGTTGATGATGCGCGTGAGCCTGTGTATATGCACATGTTCATTATTGACTACAATTTACATCTACAGGAGAGCCATATTAAGAGTTAAACGCGTGAATAGGAAAGGACGAAGTTCGTAGAAGCGGAGATGAAAAGACACCATCTTTATATGAGCGATACCCTTAGATTTTTAGCTCCCTTTGAAATGTTAACGGCTTCGAATCTAAAAAATCTGGGGGCTTGCAGATTTAACATTATCGCCTATATACGCGAATAAAACATTATTTGAAAGTCTTTGGCAAAAGCCATTCTTAACACAAGTTCAGTTTAATCTTAGTTTACTATGAAATTTAACCTTATGCATTATCTATGTGTTTCCAAACAGAGTACTGATTACCTTTAAAGCAATGTCTATTACACAGAAAAGAAAATGAGGTGAAGATTACATTGCTGAGATAAGAAAAACCTGGTCATCATATGCAATGAATGAGCTACGTAATGCAAACGAGGGCACCACTGTTCTTTAACACGACTTTCCTATCCAAATCCAATGTTATGCAAAAGTATCATCTCATCATTTACTGCGTGTGGTATAGCAATAGGCGTGACTTTGAACAAGGCACGTGAAGTGAAGCAAAATACATCTGGAGTCAGACAAGGAGAAGCAACATGCACTGATTTTCTTTCTGACACGTTTTACACGTGCCATCAAACAAAAACTAAAAGGATGACTCAACTGAGGCACCGACTGTATAATGACATATGTGATACCACTATACAAGAGTGGCCCGGTGATTCATTTTAAAAGTCTCCCAATCAAGTAGAGACCAATGACAAGTGCTTTTCAGGAAATAAAGCCGCGCGTGTCTCTGTGTTATACACTGTGCACGTAAACAATCTTAATTGTATTTCGAAAAGGACTAGGAAAATTACTCGGCCTCCCCGTCTTGAGTTAATCTGTACACATATCCGATCCTTAAACATAGTGCACGCTGCCTATGTTGGCCTATATAATATGAAAAGTTTATGTTCCATCCGAGCAATTGATCTCTACATCTACATAAACGGAAACATAACGAAGATGCGACAAAAGTATTCTTATATGAAAACACCTATTTTGTTAGAATGATTGAATACTATCTACAGGTTTGGTTGGAGAGATGGCATTATGCTTGTTTCAACACACGGGACGATCGACAAGAACTCCACCAACGTGTTTTGGAGTATCCGAGTTGCAGAAAGTAAAAGAAAATACAACGATCGTAAGTATGTTCAGACAAAGCGTGTCCGTTTGATATATTTCACTGTTCATACTAACGTTCAAATTAACTTAATCATTTTTATTTAATTCGCAGTTTGATGAAATAAACGATGTATATATGATACTGAGCAATTTCCCATTTTGCTTCCATGTTTCCCTTTTTGCTTCAATGTTTTCAATAACGTACTTTCATCCATAAAGAGTTCTCATATTTTGGGTATGTGGATTTCAAGAGACGTTTTGCTGCAGATTTGTTTTATGTGGGTTAAACCCCAACATTATTGATTAACGTGCAATTTGAGCAAAGTCAACGTTGTAGTAAGCAAGTTTTATGTCTTTGAATCTTATAACTTTAAACATTGTATGTTTCCAGGAGATTGAATTGTGAAGCGTATAAGTGTTAAAAAGGACAATGAACGAAACACTTTGAACTGCATTTATGTATTTTGTGCTGTATTTCTCGAGCACTCCTCGTACACAATAGTCGTATTGATAAACTAATAAATTTATTATGTCATCCACTGAACGCTAGTAAATAACATTGTTAAACATACTACTCTATTGAATGTATGATTTCCAAGGTCGAGCTTATGTGTACTCGTCGCAACAAAGGGAGGGAAATGTCAAGCTCCTGATCTATGTTACTTATAGTAAGCTCCCCTAACATGAATATTTATTATGACTGGTGGGGGGTGGGGGGTCATGCATTTGCAAGAAATAATTTACGCTGTGAACATATTTAACGTCCTTTTAGGCGAAATCAGGCTGGGACGAAACTTGTTTATCATATTCTCTCCTTTTACTTTCAAACAAGGTAAAATACTAGAAAATGATCAAATAAATCATTTCAAGTGCATCATATACACATGTACAATGACTTTAAACTTAATTGCATTTATTCAATTCATTCTAGTGTAAGTATACACTAATTATACGCAAATAAAGGTTCATTTTAGGGACTATTTGGCAGGAGCGCGGATGTATTTGGCGTAATTTGATCTCTAACAAGCTGTCTCATTCAGAACTGCGCTTGGCTGGATACACAGTCAATTGATTTAACTGTTTCAGAGCCGAATTTCCTTTAAACAGTCTTCAATGTTAAAAAACGGACGGCTCCATTTGTCATATTATAGGAATTTTTGAATATTTTATTTACTGAAAGGCAGCTAATACTGAGAGAGACGGCAAGTTAAGAGTCTGTAATGTTTGCAAAAACTTCGATATTACCATTATCGCTGAAAGAGTTAACCCCTTTCCCAAATACAGCTCTTTTCAATAATTACACTTTTGCTTATTAATTTTGACTATACTCCAAACAGTCGTCCGCTGCAGCATATTTGCATATGGGAAAGGATTACCGTCTTAAATGATGAAATCGATGATAAAAAAGGAACAACCTTTTTAAAAAAAATAACGCATTCTAATGCCTCTGCAGCAGTCAAATTTCGAAAACATTGTGCCAAAATGATTAACAATATTATGATGAGCAATTTAGCCATAGGCCATAATGTTGTCAACTATTTTCAATACATATACATTCATTTACTTTTTTCTTTTCTTTATTTTACCTAGATGATTTCGTCTGTTGCAGCGCAGAATGGGTTAAACACAATGTACTAAAAAGGGTTAAACACAATTGAAAGCACTCTTTTTAAAGAAGGTTCCATTGTTTGTGTCGTCTACACTTCATACACTTAACGAGCATTGCTTCGGCGTAGATCCGTTATCACTCTCGTATGGTTTTAAGTTATCATCGATTGGAAAACAAAAATAACTTTTGACTTTCTTAAATATTTTTCTCTGACGCAGTGTTAGTAATTGTTTTTGTCTTTGTTTTCCTTACAGACATGTTGGTTTAAAAAGAATATCACCGTCAAAACGATAGTCGAGTTCTATATAAGTTATAGATTAGATGATCATGAAAATGACCAGCCTACCAGTCACTATAACAGTGTCCATTTACATAACAAAGGTGTGTACATTTTGTTGTTTCAAAACTTCGTTATTGCACAATGACCAGTTCCATAAACATTCATATGAGAAGGCATAGCTCTTTAAGGAATCCTACTTTATTTAGCACTTGCCATAGTTAAACATCTTGTTGTTTTTGTTTTGAGATGGGTGTTCTTTTTGGATGTATACAATGGATAATATTGCATCATTTCAGACGTTTTTCTTGCAGACTATTTTAAAACCCAGGAATCACCTTCTTCGTAAAATCTACACATAGTAATTTTCTAATTACAATTAAGTAATATTTCAACATCGTGTCAATCAAACCAACACGAATTAAACGTAAATATACTCTTCCAGGTATGTGTGAGGAACCGATTTGTCACCAGGTGGAGCCTGTGTACAGTTCGATGTTTTCTTGCGGTCACGTGGGATGGTTGTTCCTGCCCAGACACTCCAGTGTCGTTCATATCGTGGCCACATGTACTTCTTGTAAAGACGCGGATGAGTTTACAGTAGAGTGGGAACAGAACAAGGTCAATAGAGTCAAATGTTTAAAGGTTTAATGTAACCGTTTACATGCTATGCCACTATTGTAGGCATCTGCTTTGGAAACGTCTGAATTGTTACATGTTTGTTGCGAATTTCCTAAAGTATACTCTTCCATGTTCAATATCAGGTTAATCCATGGTCATGCAACAAGAGTATATGGATAATGTAGTAACTGAAAGGCTAATAATGCTGGATTCAGGTGAAACGATGCATCTGAATCTGATTTTTTTGCAAAAGCCGCTGACTTACTTAATTCTCATTTAAACTTTCCGTGCCTCCCTCTGCAAAATATAGCCAGTAAAATGGAGATGAAAAGCAAGAAAAAGAAAAAAAGACAAACATAGACTACGATGCCATTGAATTATTTAAATGCATACTTAATATATTTAAACTTTTAACAATGACTGTTTACACATCTCCTGATGAAACTGTCAAAAGTAGCCCGGTGCAGGCATTTTCTTTTATGATGGGAAATCAATCGGTTGGATGTATTCATTGCTAGAATCTTAGGTATATACACTCGTTTGTTTTGCAGACGGATTCCTCTAGAGTAACGATGCAATTTGAAGAAATCCTACCAGTAGGTTCCTACAATTTAACTATTTGGGTAAGTAATTTAACATCTATATCCCTTCCAACATACAACGCATCTGAAGCAGCTGACTTATTCAACATTTAGGAAAAATGGAACATCTCCATACATTTATGGCTCAGTCACACCTACCTGACGCATTGAAAATTAAAAAAATAATTAAAAAATGGAAAATAAGATTCTTCCTTGTACGCCAAACCTTTGAAAGAATTCGGGAGAAGCTAGCGAGTTGACAACGAATGCACATCGTGTTGCTAGCGCGCTATGCGTATACAGGAAAAAAACATTTAAAGAGCACAACTGTCAAAATATTCAACGAATGCACAACGTGTTGATAGCGTGCGGAACGAATTACCCGCGCATGTACAAAGCACACACAGCATCGTTATGAAGTTTCGAAGGCTGTCTGGTAAATACAGAACTCGGAAGATCGCCTATCGTACAGGCCAAACTGTCGTCGCCTACTGATCTACGGTCGGGTCAAGAACCTCCACTGACCTCTACTCTCTCCCCTTCTCCTGATCTTATTGACTTATTGAAATTCTAGTTCCACGGGGTTCTGTTAATGGTGGAGAACCGCGAATTCGTGTTGTAGTCGTGTTTTAGTCGCAGCCTGTAGTGATCCTCCATCTTCTGAGGTGGTTCTTCAAGACACGATCAGCAGGAACCTCTGTCATCACACATGAGAGTCGGAGGAGAAATGATAAGGAGGTGAGGCGGGACCCGCGTATATACTAGTACCTCACGCAAATAACACGTTAGAGGAACGCTGGGCGCGCTAAAGACTCGTTCAGCACGCCAATATTCCCTGCATGTCCGATGGTCATGCGCACTCGTTATGGGTCCGTCACACCATAACGTTCTGGTCAACGTTCTAATCGTTCAATTTTCGAGCGTTCTATGGTGAGGTGGACGCATATGACGTGTGACTAATGTGTGACTAGCGCATGTGGAGCGTGTAACAGCGGCCAAGTAAGACACCCCTGAAAACTATTAGCGTGTGATGATGTGTCATTGGCGCGCGACGAACGATTATTCAACGTTAGACGAGCGTGTTGAGCGTGTGAATAACGACAGAATAGCGTTCTAGACGCCATTTGACGTTCGTGTGCGCTTGGGGTCCGTTCAGAGGTCGTTGACAGGTAGCCAGTGAGTCGTTCACTGCTAAAGCAAACGGTTAATAACAACCAAGTAACGCTAGGGTAACGACTGCCTAACGAAAGCCGAACGCGTGCAACGTTCCCTGAACGTTCTTCAGCGTTCTCCAGCGTTTAAAATTAAACGTTGAAGAACGCTGGTTTCCATGAGAACTTTTGTGCATGTTCAAAACCTTATTTTCGGACCAGCGTTCTCCGCCGATCACCAACGATTACCACAACTCTCTTCTGGCGCTATACCAGCGACCATGGACGATTACCATCATAGAACGTCAAACGTCATGGAACGCTGACCAGAACGTTATGGTGTGACGGCCCCGTTATATCTCAACCGTCGAACAACGAACCTCAAGCGTGTTCTCTGCGTGTGTCTGACGTTGGTCCGACGCGATATGCACGTGCCTGGCGTCCGTCTGGAGTGTATAGTTATGCGTCGAGCTCCGTGCACATGTTTGTGCATGGACACAACTCACGACGCACTGAACGAATTTCACCGAATGCATAACGTTTGTCCAGTGCGTTCGACGTACGAGAAACATATTCTGACGCACACTAAGCGAACGACAATGCACTCTGGCATAAATGCTATGTGTTTCCTTCGCGGGCCGTGTGTCGTGTATTGTCGCATAACTAAAGTGTAGTATTATAACTCATAAAACACATATTGGTTCATATATATTTAATACATAGTCTGGTGACATAGAGAGAGACGGCAGGCGCCGACCTGTCTACTACATTGTAACTCAGCTCTTTATAAACAGTCTCTCTTGTTCTTTCATAAATGGTAATTACTAATTAGCGTATCCTTGACAGGTGACGGATGGTCGAGTAAGTCGTAGACAGTCAGTACATTTAAGATGTAACATGTCATTCAGAATACGTGAACAAACCCCGGCACAGAATAATGTGCATTATTCTACAAGAGTTGGAAAAAATATTGCAAAAGGAGGAGTTGCTTTTTATGCCCTTCGGTGGACTGTTGTTTTGCGCCGTTGTGATATTGTTTATTGATTGATGCCAACATATTATGCACAACAATGATCACTATATAACTTTATCCTTTCCGAATTCTTCACATCATGTCGGTATCTCCGAAAGAAGAACAGATAACTCTATTTCACTGAAGCGTAAGTGGAGAGTGAAATAGTTAGGTCTTGAATTACGTGCCCATACTATATGCCATCGCGATAGGCAATCAACAATAACGGCGCCGCATTCTTAACGTGACAAGGAAGGTCCGCTGAAAAGCCTCCGAAAGTCGCTTGTATATTCTATAAATTACGATAGTACGCCTGCTAATAAGTACATGCCACAAGTACTACAGTAATTCACTATTGCTCGCTTTACAAGTCGTCTTTGTTGGTTCATGTCATACGTCACAATTGACTCAACTTTTGTTTCAGCTGAAGATCACTGACAAGTACGATGGAAAACGTATTTGTCCATATCGAAAGAGTGTTATAATTATATGTAGAGGTATGTGATATTAAATAATTGAATGTAAAAACGGCATGTAAATGCCTCTAAATTTAAGACCTATTTACATAATTGAGTTTATCACATAACTTGCACTCCAGGAGTGGCACATTTATAAATATCATATGTAACTAGTTACACATATAGCCGAATCACAGCACGTGTGCGGTTTTGTATTCATACGTGACGTACTGTGACGTCACTTTAAATGACAGCAAATTGTTTACAATTGTTCTGAATTTCGGCAGCTATTAAAAATATTGATGGAACAGAATAACTCTCGATAAATGCATTGTTATAAGTGCCTTGTTGCTAATTTTGTATACAATCAAAAGGTTATGGATAGGGACTACTTTCTACAGTGGAAGTATGCATTAGAACTTCGGGGTGAACTTCGGTCATTGTGGAAAGATCTGTATATCTAAAGATTGAAAACAATATATTTATGGTGTTATGTGATAAATAGAATCTTACATTCGTGGTTATTTGTTATTGTTTTATTGAAACCCGTCGAATGAAACGAATATGGCGCTCGGCAGCGCCTCGCGTCATATTATTTCAGTCGACTCGTTTCATAAAAACAAAAACAAATAAGCACTCATGTAAGATCCTCTATTTATTAAATATTTAATCATTCATGTAAACCGAGCGATACTCGAATAAGGACAACGCTGTGAACACTAGCAACATATGCCGTGCTTTAGCACTTTCTAACAAACAACACATGTGAAGCAAAAGTGTGTTTTTTATACAACATTTATTAACCCTATGACTCTCTAAATGAATGAAAGTATAGTTTTAAATATTATTTGAAATATGTTGGTATAAGACGAGAAATTGCTCATAATGAGATATTTCACAGTTTGTTAACTTTTTACCAAAGTCGTCTCCAGCAGTTGCGTAAAAATACGTTTGCATGTTATATATGGGTAATTGTAAATTGGTGAAGCTAACATATTGAACTATTTAATCATTAGAAAAAGGCACGGATAATGGCAGAACAGTGGGCGTGACCCTGAAAACTACCCAGAGCCACTGTGATGTAAACCCGAAACAGTGTTCCTTTGTTACGTTTGTCCTCTTTGGACTGGCAGTATCATCCGTATTTATAATCCTTATATTCGTTATCACATTAATAGGTAAGTAACGGTAATCAGTCGATATTTTAGAAAATAATAATCTAATTCCACCTCTTTATCGTCAATGAGTAGTTATGGCAACTACTTACCCTCAGACATTTTCAACCAATGTATATACAGATCAGCGAAAGCATCTGCGCATTCTGGTGTGGTTCTTTAATGTTCGTCAATTACTCAATTAAGGTTTCAAGTAACGTATGTACATTTTGTTCGTCAATTACTCAATTAAGGTTTCAAGTAACGTATGTACATTTTGAGTATTCACATGGATGCGTAGGCAGGTCTTTAACCACACGTGTTATACTTCCTTAAATGTTGGTTTTCGCAAAGAACCGCTCATATTCCCTTACTAAAATCAAATGCATACATATAAAAAACATTATGCCTGATACTTTCTTAAAACATGCTTATGTACAATGAAGTTTAGTTCGACGTTGATATTGATCACTTGGCAACTTGTAAATACGAATTTAGTCAATTTGTATGGAAATAGATTCTTTAGAAAATGTCCGACTCAGACCGGACCCGAGTTCGGGCCATTTCAATATGTACGATAACTGTAACACGAGGTCAGCCTCTACGGTAGTACACGTCCCTCTTTGTATATACACCAAGCAGCTAATTGTACAGTTTAGTACACGTCCCTCTTTGTATATACACCAAGCAGCTAATTGTCCAGTTTAGTACACGTCCCTCTTTGTATATACACCAAGCAGCTAATTGTACAGTTTAGTACACGTCCCTCTTTGTATATACAC
>JAUELF010087466.1:0-15990 GCA_031471495.1 Clinocardium nuttallii | reverse complement strand
CTTTTGTCAAACGTCGGAAAGAAAGTTGGCCGAGGGGTGACGATTGTGTTGAGACTGTGCTAATTCCCAGACTCAATTGATCCTTCACTATAATCAGACGCATTCACCGTTTTCCAAATACAACAAAATCAGCAATAGAAGACCGTTTGGAATTATCTTTGCACAACAATGAAAAATGGAAAATCTCTGTAATTGAAAAGATGATTATTGAATGGACTGTTGAAAACACTGCAGCAGACGACTTTGATAAACAAATATTGGGAGTAACATTAAAACTCTCCGTAAATGATAGTATTCTAATTGAAAAGACTGTTGGAAACAGTATGGCAAAAGGAGAAATTGCTCATGATGCGCAATTTCGCGTTTTGTCACACTGCTTTTAAAAGTCGTCTGTTGTGGACAGGGTTAAACGGTGACAATAGTTTATTAGACACTCCTCCGTTTACTGTATAATTACGTATGTAACACTTCTGTGTTATATTTATATTTGTACAAATCTAAGTAAGTGAGGTAATTTGTTGTACGATTATATACCCATTATAAGTCTTATACTGCTGTGTATGTACAACTTAACACAATATTTGATAACATTTTGGACAAGGAGTATAGAGTGCAAATAAATGTACAGCTCCCTATTATGCGGGAGGTTGCGGGTTCGATCCCCGGCCGGATCATACCAAGGACTTTAAAACAACGTAGTAATGGTTGTCCTCCTTGGCCGCTCATGGTTGCGGGGTTTACATTACAACTGACTGACTGGTGTCAGGATAGACGGTACAGTAGTACTGGTAACTTACACAGAAAACGCCGTGATATAACTGAAACATTGTTGAAAGCGGCGTAGTCACACCAAATAATCAAGATAACACAATTGTATCCGTTTAATAATTTCTCTTTACCCCATGTTATTTTCCACTGTATTAAACAATCAATTTAAATAATGCTTTCATTGACAGCATTTTTCCATATTGTTTCTATATGTTCGTGTGCTGCAGATTCGTTCTATGTGGACAAGAGTTAAAGTCGCACATCGCATGTTATGGATTATTGATAACGTCGATCATATAAGCTCATGTTAACCCTTTCCCTCATACAACAATTCTGCAGCAGACGTCTTTGAATGTATTTTGTTAAAACATAGAAAATCTCCATAATTCAATGGATAACCTATGACAAAAAGGATAAAACATTGTGGCAAAGGGAGAAATTGCACGTTTTGTGCGATTTCTTCTTTTGTCACTATGTTTTCAAAAAGCTATCTGCTGCAGAGGCGTCAGAAAGCGTCTGTATGAGGGAAAGGGTTAAAGAAAGAATGTTCATTATCAGAAATTTTTCCTTATGTCACAATGTTTTCAACATAACTCAAAATAATTATAAATTTATCCCTTTCCCACATTCAGCTGCTTTCTAAAGCAGTTTAATTTTGAAAACCTAGTGACAAAAGGAGAAATTTCTCACAAAAAATAGGAATGTATCTTTTTATCAAATGTTTTGAACTTTTTTTTCAAATATCACCCAGATGATATCTGCTGCAGATTTTTTTGTATGTTGGAAAGGGTTTAGCTTCTTCGGAGAGTTTTATTCCTTGCACTGAAACCATTGACATTTAACATCTATAGCAAAGGACCACCTCCAAAAACAATGATGGAAAAAGAGACCTTGCTCAAAATCATAAATATCTCCATTATGGCGATCACACTTGTTTTCCGTAAATGAAAGTGGTGCGATTTTTTAAACTGACCGAATGTCCCTCCGAATGTGTTTTCCCCAATGTATCACTAAATACTTTCTGTTTGCATTCCTAATGTTTACAGCATGGTTTCAGCACGCTTTCAGAATAGACCAAATACTTCCTGCATGTTGACTTTGAAAGGTTTCCTTTTTTAATGCTTTCCGTATCCTTTCAAAACATGGTGAATCGACTTAAAATGGAATCTTTATGTATGGCTGTGCTTTCCGAAGGTTTTGGCCTTACTCTGAAAGCATTCTTCATGGTCTAGGTCCCTTCCAGGTGTTCTGGAAGCATACAGAGCCCAGCACCTCCAAATTTTCATTCTGATTGCACCAAGAACTAGACCTGTAGACGCAATCCCGAACGTTTTCCATACATGCTGTATGCTCCTAGAATACACATGGACGCCACATTCAGATGGTTGATGAAAATTAATTTGATCATGCACAAAAAATAATTGGAGCTACCGAATGCCTTTCCGTATGCATCCGTAATGAGCTGAACAGCCAGTTTGCTCCTAGAATACACTGAATGCTTCCCGAATCTGATCCATCGCTCCCCGAACACCCAAATTCCTATTCAGAAAACAAACAGAATGGCATTCGGCCTAATATGGTCGGGCCATTACTTAGAATATTCTTTTTAATTCTACATACAATTATCAATACATGTATACACATGCCGGTCCAAAACTGTAGGTACATGACTGTACCTTTTTAGTGATTAAGTTACCTTCGCATCCTATTTCCTGTAATCACAAAATCTAATTTACAGTGATAATTTTAGAAAAGTTTCCAGTCAATGGGACTCTGACCTCCGAATTGTTGCATTATTGAACAAAGTTTTATCAAAATACATGTAGTAAAGAAACACATGGATTTCTATGGGAATTCCTTGTTACTCAGTTGACAAATTACCCTTAACCATTTCCATCTTGCAGGCACATTATGATGCATCTGCAGCAGTTGATGTTTGAGAATTATATTGAACATATCTCATTTTGACACAATCATGAATGTTTCAAATCTATTCATTAATTACAATTTCATTCATACTTTCCATATTTTGAAAATATTAAACAATTTCTCATTTTGACATTATTCTAAATCTTTTCAACTCTATTCATTAATTAAACTAATCATTAATAGAGATATTTGATGTTTTTACCTCCATATCTTAACGAAAGAAATATGACGGCAGTTGAGTTGGTAAAACACAACAAAAACCTCTCATCAGCTTATCTCTTTATTCAACTATAAAAATGTCTCAATGGACGCAATTGCAAAAAGTGGACTGAACATGGAAAGAATTTTGCTCATTTGTTTCTGACTTTAAAAGTTTTGATATTCATGACTACACATTGACTACACTATTTACACAGTCTAGACTATGCAGGTTACATGTGAGTGAAACATGGATGAGAATTTTGATCGGGAGCCAGTACTTATAACTTATCATGAAACTATTCCCACTTGAAGAGATATTTACAGCAGTCAACTTTTGAAAACAAAGAGACGAAAAGAGTAGTTGCTCATTATGAGTGGTAATTTTTTCAAATTGATATTTGAACGCCACTGTGTAACAGTATGTTTGGGCAATTGCTTCTAAGTTTATGGAGTATCTGTTTTGCGTGTTACTCAATGAAAATTCTGAATACCCAATTGAGTGAAATATTGATAAGTAAATAAACAATTGACTAAAATCCTTATTATTCTGTCAGGCGCGTCAGTGCATTATGACAGACACAGATTTAGAAGTAATTTCTCTGTGTCAATGTCAATTTAATTGCGTCACTAACACAGTAAACCCACTAAGTCTACAAATACATTTGCTAAATAAACTTGCATTTTTTTCTTTTTAAACTAAAAGTATATGCTCAAATCCAATGGCAAATTGGCAATTTTTGAAATTTCCAAATTGTGTGATTAACCCTTTCCTTCATATAGACGTTTTCTGATGCCTTTACAGCAGACGGCTTTTGAAAACATAGTGACAAAAGAAGGAATTGCACAAAACGTGCAATTTCTCCTTTTGTCACAATGTTTTCCACTTTGTGTCATTCAATGAGACATTCCATTATTGAAATGTTCTATATCTTGTCAAAATAGGGTCAGTCGTCTGCTGCAGAATTGTCGTATGAGGGAAAGGGTTAATATTTACCATAAATTTTCAGGTGATGGGGATATAAACAGTACAATGTATTTCAGTTGTGCCAGGGTGTTTCCTGGGTAAATAACTAGAACTGCTTGTAAGCTTATCTTAACGTCAGTGTATCAGTTATAATGCTAGTATCCTGTACAGAGTGACAAAAATCAACTGTCCGACTCATCCGACACATGTAATTTTATGTTCTGGAAAGTAGGATTTCCCTGTCGAGTTGTCTGCAGGCAAGTTCAAATAAAAAAAATGCTCCACTATAAGTATCCACCAATTCATTTTAACTTTGAATATGTACCGATTTTATCGTGGCTACTTTCACTTTTAGCATAAGCATTACAGAAGTAAACAAATATCTGGTTATCCATTTTCCTTTTGATTGCTAATAAAACAGGGTACCAGGGATTGTGCATAATACAGGCGAGGTTAAAAAGGAGTAGAATAGCTGAATTGTTGTCATTAATTAAAATGAACCCTGTTTGTCTTTGTTTGACAGATGCAAATTTAAAATGTGTGAATTATGTTGTTAGCAACTGATACCCGAAAACTGAAGACTTCAAGTTGACTAATCCTTACAAACAGTCCTTAATTACAAGATATAAATTAATCCAATAATCAAGTGAAGAAAAGAATATTCACAGAAGAAATTGTATCTTAGAAGACCTAAGTCACTTGAGATCCAGGTAACTTAATAGATCGGTTTCCTATGGTACAAAATTATTATCGAACACGTTTCTATTTTTTCTATCCAGCCATGAACAATCTGATAGTCACATGATAATTCAAATCAGAACAACAAATTTTTGTAGGATTTTAACCTGAGAAATTGAATCAATTTCAGTAGAGAAATACTGATGCGTTTCCTGGTTTTTCCACAGCAGTACATCACACAACATACTTTCCAAGCAACTGGCTGCTTTTTTCATATAGACTGTTAAACAGCCCATTGGTGAAAGAAGAGAAATACAAAGGACCTTTTATGTTATGACCACAATCATTTGGCTTTTTGGTTCTTATCGCTCAGATGATTCGGCACTAAAATACTTCGATTTCAAAATAAAAAACGTCAAATAACAAATTTAAATTTGATATTTTTCTCTGAAGATCAAAATGCTTTATTTTGGTACATTTGTATCAGCTAAAAGGACTTATATGCCCATTTTGGAAGTGGAAATTACCTATGACAGCTGGAAAAAGCTAACAATGGTTTGAAGAATTTGGCGAAAAGGAAATAACTCCAGCCTAGGCTCTGAGTCAGGAAATCGACTGGTTATTTTATACAATAAAGAAAGACAATTTATTATTTAATACACAAAAAAAATAAAATTCAACCACTGAATGGTAGTTAAATTATTTTTTTAACTCAATAAGAGCAAGCATAGATTTTAACTGGGTTTTTATTGTTTACTTCGTATTAAAGTTTTGTTTTGTTGACGTCTGCATGACAATAAGATATGCATCGTCTGCATGTAGCCTAGTATGGATATTTTGTTTCATATCAAAAATGGCAAAAATAATTCAGATAAAGAAAGTAAAAATGTGATGATGATCTGAACTTATAGCATATGACATGAAAGTAAAAAAGTGCCTCCTGCAAACAATGTCAGCTCTTTAACAGTCAGTCTATTAATATCACTGTTATAATAAGAAAATCTGGACAAGTCAACAGTGTTGGAGGACAAATAGATTTTCATGTCTTACTTGCTCATATGACAAGAAGAGATCTTATAGATTTTCTCACCGATCTCCCGATATAATCGGCGGAAGCTCCTGATTTGAAGTGATTGCTCGTAAATTCCAAAGTTTTACATCATCCAGTGGTGTTCAGCAATATATTCTTTCTGGGTAAAGGTTTAAGTCGTGTTGTATGTAAACAACCTGTACACAGTAATGTGTAAAATGATGACCCTTGGCTAATGCCAATTGGAGTTGAAAAGCGTGTTGATTTATACATCATTACATGGCAATCGACCTCTGATTAGTGGATTATCACACTGAGATGCTTTTAAATACCATTAAATCCAGAATCAATTTATCCTGACAAACCTTTTCAAATAAAAGTGTGATTGATATCTTTGAAAACATCATAGTAAAAGGAGCAGTTGCATCCATTTCTCATTCTTTTCAATGAGCAAATTATAACCTCCCCTTAAGGCAAGTTATACCATGCTTGATTCCCCCTTGATTTGACCCTATTTTAGCATCAAATGAAAAGTATTACGACCAATTGCAAAAAATCTTGCCGCGAAATAAGCCAGGGCTCGCGCTGTCGTTTGTCAATTGAGCCATTGGCTCTTAAATGAAAAAATTGGCTCATAAAAAACAAAATTGGCTCAAACTGTGTCTCATAAAAAACAAAATTGGCTCAAACTGTGTCTCACAAAAAATTCATGGCGTTACTCGATATCGTAAAATTTCATTGCCAGAACTGTGTGCTCTGTGTTAAAAATATCAATACTTGTTTGCATAACTGACTGGTTTACGGATTTAGACGATATCGTGTATCGCTATCGGGTAAATTAAGTTAAACCAGTCAATGTGTGTATAGTGTTTGTGTACATGTCAAACTGTTGACATAAGCGTGTTAAACAGTCTGTTTTAAATTGTTGACAATTAAAGACCGACAAATCACAAATTAATTTCATTGATTAAAACTTAAAACTTAAAACAAGTCCCTATCATTGCCCTAGGCGTAATGCGTAAATCGGTAAATCGGTAAAAGGGCTGGTTATCACTTTGGTAACTATACAATTAAATGTATGCATAACTACTTGGAAAATATACATCCTCTGTGGCCTCGTTCCTAATGGATTCTCCCCGAATGATGAATTTAAATAATAAAAACGTCATCAAGATGTATTTCCGAGATTCCAAAATGGCGGATGTCAATTCATTTTTTGCCGAGATTTTTCGAAATTTTGACTCTGAAGCAGAATTTGAGGGCATTGAAACAGCTGATTTGATAGATATTAGTTTGACGACTTTATGCTTCTCTGCCATACCATGATAATGCCATTTCCCAGGATAAACAGCTAAATTGTTCGCGAGAAATTTGCGAACCACTCGTTCCCCACTTCGGTCTGGAATCATTGTTGACATTGACAGCAAAGCTTATCGTTTTTGATCAATATTAAAATCAAATAAATAAACACTAAATTTTGTTTAAGTAGATGTGTATATGACAGGTTCCATTTAAAACTTGTGAAAACGTCATTTTGTCCGTCAATTTTTTTTAAGCTTAAAATGTGAAAAACTTTGTAATGTATCTTTATTTACTAGGCCTGGTGAATTAGAGTATTGAAAATAGTTCTTAAAAAATTTGTTTAAATTCCATTAATCGGACATTTTGAGGGGAAAAACTGGATTTGTATAGCACAAAATGACGTTAGTTTGACGGAATGTATGTCCCGGCGTTTACACCATGTTAATTACCAGGGTTTTTTTTCCATTCAAAGACCAACATCCTAGGTAAGTAGGGTTTATTTTTGATATAAATACTTTGCAATTATAAAAAATAACATCTTCTGTTGTTTAGTTTGATTAATGAAAGAAATTTTATGGATTTTATTTTTGGTACGCATCGTACTGCGCGTCTGTCAATCGAGTGACGTTTCCAAAATGTGAAGAAACTCAAGCTTGTAAGCATGAATGTTTAATGAGGCAATCTAAGTTAGATAGGAACAACTTGTCCTTGTTAAAACAAATGCCACCATCGATAGTTTTTATACGACTTTCGCGAAATTCTAAAAAAACAAGTTGCGAACATAATTTCTGTCAATTTTTGTTAGTGACGTTCGACCTATCCCGCACCGTCTTAGAGGGTTACTACCCGCTGATTCATTCTGATTGGCTGATTACGGTAAAACCCGAAGTAAGCCGCATGATTCAAAATGGCTGGCGGGTGAGACGCTGAGATAATTTAGGTTAGTTTTTTAAGTTTAATCGTGTCTGTCAACTTTATTTTATGTTCGCAACTAATGACGTTCTCCAAAGAGGTTGTGTTCTATCGATTCCCGTCATTTTGGGACTCTAATATTTTGTATTTGAGGTCAGAAATGCATTTGATTCGCCGGCAACAGGTGATCTCTTCGATAGTTTCGGTTTATATCGAAAAACACCCTTGTGCATGAATGAACGTCATTTTCTGACGGAATAATTAGTTGCGATCGTATGTTTGTGACGGATATTTCTGTTGCTTATGTCAGGATTTGACAGATATTATATTGTGAACGTCATATCATGACAGGAAAATGTGGCGAACGTTATATCTTGTGAAGTTGTTTATGTCATTTTGACAGACAAAAGCTTAATACACTTGTTTTATCTTGTGAGTAGGGCAATTTATTTTATGATTTCAAAGTTTAAGTGTTTTAGCTTAAGACCAGGGTTAATTTTGAAAATTAATACCCCATTGTACAAACAATTGTGACCATTTACGTTGTGAATGTCATATAATGACAGACAAATGAGGCGAACGTCATTTCTTGTGAAGTTGCTAAAGTCATTTTGACAGACAAAAGCTTAATAAACTTGTTTAATCTTGTAGGTAGGGCCAGATATTGTATGATTTGCAAGTTTTAGTGTTTTGCTTAACACCAGAGTTAATTTTGAAACTTAACAACCCATTGTACAAACAATTGTGACCCTTAATTTTGTGAACATCAGCTTTTGACAGACTTAAAGTTGTGAATGTCATCCTTTTGAATTACCTTCTTGTTTAACGTCTACACTACCTAAGGTATATATGTATAGTCAACAAAATCTCCTATCCAGGCATGTATCCTGTTAAAAGCGGCAAAAATCCAAACAAACTTAGAAAGTTCTGTGTTTTCACAAACAAACTTAGAATTGTGTTTTCTCCCAACTTTTCAGACTCATCTCATAGACATAGACCTCTGAAATGGAAGACACGGTCTGTGATGACACCAACAGCCTTAGTGACAGTAAGTCAGGTAAAAAAGTGTTTCTATTCCTCACTATATTTTCTGTTTACCTTATAAATGAGCTACAGTCCACATGCGAAGTTAACTTTAATCCAAACAGACCCAGATCAACCTGTTAAATAACACGACTTTGTGAAAATTAGCCTTTTGAGCCATTGCAGACTCTAATTCACAAAGTTTATTTCAACCTTCAACAACCTATCATAAAATATATATGTATGATCATAATTAATATCTATTTAAAACCAGGTTTGAATTCTTTTTCAAGAAGTCCTTGCAGAATTGCACCCTTTGATTTTTGTTGAAAAAATCTTTTTAAGAAACAATACAACGCCTGCCTAAATTCCTAGAATAAACAATAATCATGGGGGGATACAAAATTTATGCTTCATTCAGAAGCAAGAGCTCTAGTCCAGAATTCATTTTGCTGGTCAACATATAAAGAAAGATATGTTTGGTTTTCAGGAACTCACAAGAGTAAGTCTGCCCTGTCTCGATATAAAATGAAAACAGAAGATCCAGAAAGGTACAGAATATATCTAGATAAACAGAAGGTGACAGCCAAACAGAAGCGTGAGGAACTGAAAAGGGAGTTGTAAACAGAAGAAAAAAGGAAATGAGCAATCTAAAGCCAAAAAAGCACATCAAAATGAGATGCAGAGACGCAGACAAAAAAGGTCAGTAAGATCTAGCAATGAATTTAGTACATTTCATAGAATATTAAACACTGAAATGGATCACAACACATGGCAAAACCTCACTTAGCTGCATCATACAAAAATGTAACCTAGACATAATAAAGTCACATATAGAACAGATTAAAATATCGCCGATTGAATTACAGATTTTGAGCTAGTCTTGAAATTTGGAACATACACAAATGGGTCTATGGTGGGCGTCAAGACCACTCTGTTGTGATATCTTTGTTTCAAATTGTTTGTGTCAATAAAATCTAGGTCAATTTTGAAACTAGATCATGTGGGGTTTAAAACTTGGTCACTAGTCTAGTACAAATCTTTCGAAACCATTCTTAACCCTTTCCTCATATAGACACTTTCTGACGCCTCTGCAGCAGACGGATTTTGAAGAAATTGCTCAAAACAAGCAATTTCTCCTTTTGCCACAATGTTTTCCACTTTTAGTCATAGGTTATCCATTCAATTAAAGAGAGTTTCCATTTTTAGCTCACCTGAGCACAAAGTGCTCAAGGTGAGTTATTGTGATCCTCAGTTGTCCGGTGTGCGTCGTCCGTCGTGCGTCCGTCAACATCTTCTCCTCAGTAACCAGTGGGTCAATTGGGCTGAAACTTCACAGGAAGCATCCTCTCAATGGCCTCACCGGATTTCCTTCAAATTTTTGGGATCCATGCAGAATTCTGGTTTCCATGGCAACGAAATGAAAAAAACTTTAAAATTCGTCTTCTCCCAAACTGCTTGGCAGATTGTTTGTGAATTTCTTCCTCCAATAGAAGAAATACCCTTTGGAAATGTCTAAAATACGGAACCTTACCGAATCTTAACACCGAAAATGGCAATAAAATCGAACAACTGCGGTTATACAGAGTATTGTTACACCCCGACTTCAATGAACTGCAAACTGTTTGATACAAGCTTCTTTATTTGACTCTGCCTTTGTCACAATGTATCTGACCATAAGATCTCGGATGTTTCCAAATCTCATTAATATCAACAGCTGATTCAGACAGTCATGGTAGATAACACTGTATTTGCGGCCTCGAAACTATTTTAATCAGTAGAGCGTATACAGGCCCTCTTGTTTCTGTTTTCAAGAGTCATACATGCCATTTCAAGATTATAAATACACGACATCCCTTGAATATGTTGTCAGTATATTCAATTAAGTTCAAATACATTAACATTTGTGTTAAAAATTATTAAACCAGGTTCACAACAGGAGAATATGTCCTTGTTAAACATGGAAAGTGTTTATATCCTGCAGTTGTAAGTCTTGTTACAAGTTACTGGTTGTTTTATTTTCACTTTTTCGGTGATTTATTGTGGGACATCATTACCCTCAAGATTGTTTTATATAAGTTAATACTCACAGTGAATTTTTAAAGGCTGTTTCCCAATTGGAAATACTATTTTCCCCAAAATATAAGCTATTTTTTCCCAAAAACCTATGTTTTTTCCAATTGAAAGAAATATAACAAAAACTAACATATATAACCATGTATATTGGTCTTTTGGATTGGAAACTGCCACATTGTGTCACTGTGAATTTTAACTCAAGAACAGTTGCTTTATTTAGGTTATACTTATATACAAGTTGTTGGTTTTATATTGTACCTACCAATTTGAATTGTTCCAATTTGAGACTTATAAATTGCGCGCTCATTTCAATTTATCATTGTTGTTACATGTATGTTATCATTGTTTCATCTTGTTGTTGCAACATCTTATCATTTCTATATCATAATCATTTCACCAGGTTTCAATTATTGTTTTCATAAGGACTGGTCAGTCAATGGCTCATGTTTTTTATGTTCAAATTTAAACTGTGCTTAGTAAACAGATTTTTTGAAGTCAATATAAACAGCCAGTCCGATTATTAGTAAACAAACTTTTAAATGAGAGCTTTTATTTCAGATTCAGATGAGGCTTACTCTCTCTCCTGCAGTATACATGTTATGGTATATATTATATTTTCAAAGGTCAACTTTTAGTATGAGGACACTTTCTGCACACTCTAAAATTGCTCACTGTGGGTGACTTCTTTTATTTACTAGGCAAATGTTTTTCAGGTGGACAACTGGCCATGGGTTAAGTTCTTTAGCCGTAGGCAGAAGAGAGGTTTATGGACTCTGAATGAAGTCCGACACACAGTGGTGTATGAGGATACTTACACCTCCTGATATAGTAATGTGCGGAGGTACCAGACTGTTTCAATTCAAAGGTAAATGTCTTTGATATCCTAAGCTACATTCAGTTTTCGCTTGAGCTTTATGAAAGCTAAACATTTTGGTTTATATTTCATAACTTAACTAGTTCTATAAATGACTAGTGTAATATCATATTAAAATATAACATGGCTTTATTTATTTTTTTAAAGAGAAAACAATATTTCTGCTTTTCGAGAAATTTATCTGATATACAGTGTCAAGTGATAAGTTGCAGGCTAAAATTTATCCTCCTAACATTGTCACTCTAATAAATTTAGTTTCTGCTTTCTTTATTTTCAGATGAAGAACTTCAACCATAGGCATGTGTACGTTGGCCGGGACTGTTCAATATTTTGTTGTTCACTGTTCTTATAACCAATAAAAAATTGAGTTAACTGTTAAACAAGGTTGTTTCTTGATATATTCTGGATGAGACACAATGTTGTATACATGTCAATCATAATAGAGAGCGTGTAGGCTAGAGAAATAGTGTCTTGCTTAAGGACACCATGGCCGTGGATCGAACCCGGGACCTCCAGATGTGAAGTCCAGTGCGTTACCAACTGCGCCAATGCAGACTTCATTGCAATACTAAAATATCTGTAACTAAGACTTGAAGGGACTAATATGAATCTACAGATATTAATAACATTAACAAAACGATATGGAAGTGATTTGAAATGATATTTAATGGAAATGATGTTTGCAAAAATATTGTTCCGTCAAAACATTATGTTGGCAACAATTTTTCCGTCAAAAAATGACGATATCAACATAAAAAAAGTTGCATAAACCTGTATTTGAAACATTCTTTGCAGAAATGATACTTACTTTTGATATAGTTTTCAATAAAGTGTTACTTTAATAATTTGGTTATTAATTTAATAAAGGTAATCTCTTTAATTTTCAAACTTTTTGAAGTTGTGAACATAAAAATTTCCGTCAAGTTTTCCGTCAAAAAATGACATAAGCAACCTGAAAATTAAAATTCGATTTAAAAGCAAATAAAACATGATAGAATTTTTATTTTTATTTTTTTGACACTATATCATCACAAATTTGTCATTTACTAAAAAAAATCCTGCATTTTTTTATGCAAAATATTATTTGTCTTATGGGACCTAATTCCACACTCTTAAATGGAATCTATCAACACTGATGATTCGGATGATGATGAAGTAGATGGTTGTTGTGATATGTAGTGTTGACATTTGAGAAAAGTTGTTGGAGAAGTCATGTTTGTTTCATAATAAAGTTGTCCAAAATTTACATTTAATGATTTTTAATATTTAACAAATAAAATTTAGATTTTCTTTTTTTTTTCAATAAATCAAATTCATTTTAGATCAAAATTGTGTTATATATTGTCTTAAAAAATAACTACCTTTATCATGGTCAAAATAGCCCTGAATGCACGATTTCACACCTAAATGGGCCTCTTCAAATTAGTTGAAAGCCTCTTACAGCATTTCGTATTGAGAACCCTGCATTCAAATTGAAACAATTGATCTATGTAGTTCAGTGGGTGATGATACACAAGGACTGCTACTTGAAAAAAAAATCAGTTGAAAATAAATTATGTCGACACCGAAAAAGTATGCGCCCAGGTTACTATTGTGTTGGGGATACATGATTACAAAGGAGCACTATATGACTATGGCGAATAAAAACAAGGATCAGCACATGTATCAGATGTGCGCCTATGTCAATCGAGTGAGTGTCAGCCATTTGGACAACTCAACACCATTACAGGATTCAAAGACGTATGGTCTGGTCCTAAGGTGCATCATCAGATGCATGAATATTTTATCTATTCGAGTTCTCCCCAATTGTAACATTGAAAAATTGAAAAATAACCATAAGGAATGTTGCCAGTCTAGCTGTGAAAACATATGGTAAAAACTATGGAACAGGAATAAATGTGGAATGTCTGTTGGCAAACACATTTTAAAAGTTTTTGAGGAAAAAAAGAAAATGATCATTATGAGCTATTTCTCTTTTTCCTAAAATATTTTCAAACGTTTTGTTTGTTTTTGCTCTATGTGTCAAATTCTGTATGTATCATCTTGTTTCAATTAACCCAATTTCCTCATCATAAAGACACTGTACTATGCCATGACTCAGACAAATTTTGAATACATTGTGACAAAAAGAGAAACTTCTATTTTTAATCAATAATTTCTCCTTTTGTCACAGTGTTTTCAAATCTATACAGTTATTATACATGTATTGCTTACATGTATTTGTCTTTAATGTATAAGTCGTCTGCTGTATATTTGTTGTATATATGGGAAAGTGTTTATCCCTTTCCCTCATATAGACGCTTTCTGAAGCCTCTGCAGCAGGCAGCTTTTTGAAAACATTGTGACAAACGAAGAAATTGCTCTAAACGAGCAATTTCTTCTTTTGCCACAACGTTTTCCACTTTTAGTCATAGGTTATCGATATTTCAATATTTTGACAAAAATATGTTCAAAGTCGTCTGCTGCAGATTTGTTATGTGGGGGAAAGGGTTAAATACATTTCATTTGTATTTCCACAGATAAAATAATTAACAATAATGTATTCTCTAGTCTGAAATAATGGCACCCAGATATATTTTTAAAACACGGAAGAATTTTCACTTTTTCTTACCCAAAATATATTCTGTCGAATAGTGAAGATGCTATCTGTGTACCATTCCTTGTAGCACCATGGGGAGTAGACTGGCATCAGTCCTTATGTCATATTTCAATTTTATAATTGGAGAGAACTCTGATAGGTAAAATATTCATGCATCTGATTATCGTCCTTAGCACCTGACCATCTATGTTTCGGACACCAGTTGAAATGCAGCCATTGAATGAGATAATGTTAGTCAGTCAATTAATAGAAAACTTTCAACATATAAAATAAGCATAGAGCCGTGTGCCAGGCTACATGGGGAGAGGTAATGGTCATTCTATTCACACCGTTAATTTCAATTAACCCTTTCCCTCATATAGACGCTTTATGACGCATCTGCAGCAATCGGCTTTTTGAAAACATAGTGACAAAAGAAGAAATTGCACAAGATGTGCAATTTCTCCTTTTGCCACAAAGTTTTCCACTTTTTGTCATAGGTTATCCATTCAATTATGGAGATTGTCTATGTTTTTACAAATTACGTTCAAAGTCGTCTGCTGCAGAATTGTCGTATGAAGGGACGGGTTTAAACACAGAAGAATTTTCACTTTTTCCAGAGACATAAATATGTGTATATGTCTCTGCTTTTTCTTACCCAAAATATATTCTGTCGAATAGTGAAGATGTTATCTGTGTACCGGTCCTTATAGCACCATGGGGAGAGGTAATGGTCATTTGATAAACACCGTGAATTTCAATTTACATGCCAGATTGATTCTTATCTGAGCAGACTGAGAATGCCAATACCGTAATAGGCGGACTCCGTCTGTAACACCTTTTCCCTCATACGACAATTATTCAGCAGACGACTTTGAACGTATTTTGTCAAAACATAGAAAATCTCAATAAATGAACGGATAACCTACGACTAAAAGTTGAAAACAATATGGCTAATAGAGAAATTGCTCGTTTTGAGCAATTTCTTCTTTTGTCACAGTGTTTTTCAAAAAGCTGTATGCTGCATAGGCATCAGGAAGCGTCTATATGAGGGAAATGCGACATTCCAGATGGACCAAATTACACGTTAATAGCTGCACTATAGAAGTGTTAATCCTTACTCTCATACGACAACTCTGTAGCAGACGACTTTGAACATGTTTTGCCAACATAGAACATCTCAATAATGGAACGGATAACCTATGACTAAACGTGGAAAACAGTGTGGCTAAAAGAGAAATTGCTCGTGTTGAGCAATTTCTTCTTTTGTCACTATGTTTTCAAAAAGCTGTCTGCTGCAAATGCATCAGAAAGCATCTATATGAGGGAAAGTGTTAACATATATCGCGACATTCCAGTTGGACCGAATCTGAGTTAAAAGATTAAGTTACCGCTTTATGATAACGCTCTAGTTAGTTGGCTTTACCTCTCGACCAGACCTGGTGACATAATGTTGTCTGACATTTCTTTGTATGCTTTAAAGGTGCTGAAACCCAGATTGTGATCAAAATTTTGAAATGGTGAAACTTCTCCCAATATTGCTAATAGTGACAAATAAGTAGGTTCTAAGTAGTTCAAATCTATTTTTGCAGTAAGTGTTGAAGAATTGTCAATTGAAAGTCATGAAAATGTGTAAAAAATGGCTTAATGGGTAT
>JAUELF010087356.1:0-15994 GCA_031471495.1 Clinocardium nuttallii | reverse complement strand
CGGTATTTATTTTGTTATATATATATATATACCAAATGCACTTAATGTTCATTCAATTTATTCTGTATCTTTATAAGGAGGTGAACAAGGTAGATATACTACAATATAACACCACATATGAATATACCGGTCAACAGTATACCGTTACATTGCACGTGCGCATACACGGTGACGTTATTGTTTTACATGACGTAATGCACGTGCATGACCAACATTTGTGACGTGCGTGTCATGTAACATTATACATATAACAGGTCAAACGTGTAGTGTTAGCATGAAACAGTGAGACATTGTCCATGATAAGTATATCATAACAAAGTCACGTGAGGTATAATTATACTAAATAAGATGCAGGAAACAGAAAGATAAACAATTATGATACATTGTCTCTGATGGTAGGTTCGGCCCCTTTTATGAGCAGCCCTTCCATGGCCTCTGTTCGTCCAAACATTAGTGCTGTGTGCAGGGGGGTCTGACCGGTCTCCTGAAAATAATAAACATCTCTCGAGTTATTACCAACCATGGACTTAGTATTAATGGAGATATTTTTATATCAGAACAACTTCTGAATTTGTGATTCTCCCTTCTACTTCCCCTCTTGCTCATAGTGTCGTCGTCTCCACCACCACCTTCATCATCATCATCATAAACATCATCATACTTCATCATCAAAACCAGTATCATGAAGATTATTCTCCATTTCATTATTACACTTGTTCAAATTAAGAACTATGTTTCAGTTTCTAATATAAATTTATATTCTAGCTTGCAACAATAAATTTGTCATACATTCAGGAACTTACTTTACTCTGTATGTTCGGATTCATTCCCATATCTACTAACGTTTCAATGACATCCATTGGCTGCCTGGTGACAGCAAGATGTAGTGGCGATTCTCCATTCTGATATAAATGTAAAAACAAAAATAACCTGTACATATATGTCTATGATATGTATCTCAATTATTTCAGTGTCGAATTTCTTTAAGTAGACCATAATCGTACGACACGTTTCTCATACAATAAGAGGCTTGGAATGTCTTGTTAACTAAAAGGCAAACAATGCTGATGTGTGATGAGACAACGTATTACCAGCTACCCTGAATCTGTATTGTTTGAAGGGGGAAATATTGCGTATGGCGATGAAAGGGTTAAGAAAAAGCGACTTGTATGCACTGACGAGATGCAGATAGTATCATAGAAATGTAGAAATGCTGTCAAATAGTGATCACATTGTACGGAGGGGATATCTGATCTCGTGGTTTGCAGACGCAATGTCACTTTTCTTGTGTGATTCAAAAATAATATTTCCTACCATATTTATAACATTTAAATCCGCGTCATTATCCTTCAGATACTTTACAATGTCCAGTCTACCCTCCCACGCTGCAAAGTGCATCGGTGTGTTTCCAGACTGTGAATTATAGAATTGTACTAATTATGACATTTTTTAAAATTTTAAATAGGTAAAATACCTAGCTTACAGTATGCAATAACCATTTCCAGGTACTGACGACTTCCAGTTTTAGAACATACAATCTCGTAAAAACAACACCTAAGCGTGGCTCCTTCGTATGCATAAATAGGTGACTTCCCCATACAGGTCAGGTCGTCTCCCAATCAAATTATCACTTACCAAATAGTTAGGTATTAAATATGTAAGATTAACCAATGTAAATAAACGATTTAGAGAAACAGTGACTGTCGAGCTTATCTCTTGTAAAGAACCGCCCGTTGGTAGTATCATGCGATTTCATTGTTCAAAAATCCCGCGCACGTGCTAATACCTGTTATGCGGTGTTGTCAGCTCCAATATAAGTTTATCCAAATGTATTGGTATGATTTTAATCAGATTGATAAATGGAAACAGGAATTGTCCCTGTAACAGACAATTGCGGATATCAGTTTAACTGACTTTTAGACAAAATTGTGCGGAAAAGTAAAGTTGCTCAATTAAATACTGCTTCTTGCTCTCAAACATTTTACCACAATAACTAGGCGTCTGAAAGCAAACGACTCAAGGTATAATAGCATACATACGGTTAACTAAACTATTTTCTACTTGTATGTGCATCACAAGCAGATTACTTTTGAAACATGGTGGATAAAGAAGAAGTTGTTAATAATAAGCAATTTCTTAAATTGATACAATGTTTTATACTCAATATTTTCACTTTCAATAAAATATAATTTAAATATTTTAATAAGATGTTTTCAAAATTGACTGCTGCTATAAAAGCCAGTTATTTCTTACCTCATTTCTTTGCTCAATGTTGGCTTTCTTACTCATTAGTTTTTCTATGATATTTAAATTCCCTGCTATAGTCGCAACGTGTATGATGTTGTCACCTCTCTGTAACAAACAAATATTTATTTTTTGAAAAGTCTCGATATTTGAGCCGGTTCAGTGGTTTTCTGATGGAACGGCTCATTTGTAAAGTCCTCATTATTTGAGCCGGTTCATGAGAAAACTAACACTGTTGGTTTTCTCAGGGAACAGTTCATTTGTAAAGTCCTCGTTATTTGACAGATCCCGGCATGTCGATTTGCTTAGTAAAACGGGATCTTCTGAGAAAGTAACAATAAGACCCCGTAAACATTCATACGTTTAATTAAATTGCTCCTATCCATTCGAAATGGAACAAGTTTGCTTCTGACAAAAAGCTTCCTTGGTCAACTCTCACGTATTCTGCTTGTATATATATTTAGATATACGCCATCTTCAATGAATTCCCACATGATACAGCTATAGTTAAACCATAACTTATATACATTATTAACGCACTACATCAATATAGATTACTTAATACCTATACTAAATACAAATCAATAGTGCAAAAACTTCCAATATAGCCATGAAAACCTCATCTGACTTACAATGTCGACACTAGAATAGCATCTGAAAATGTCCACATTCAAATGTACTTAATCTCTACTTCAATATGCACATTAAAGTAAAATGTGTTCTAATTGTCTCATTAAAATCAGCATCTGGTCATCTGATTTAAATCAAAAGCTGCACTTCAATGTCCTCCTAAAATCATCACCTGTAATTCAATTATCTCATTAAATCGATATATTTTCTCTTATGTTCTTATTAAAATCAAAATCTGAATTTCGACTGTCTCATTTAAATCGAAATAGTTACTTAAATGTCTCCATTCAAATCAAAATTTGAACTTAAATGTCCTCATTAGAATCAACATCAGTTTTTTAATGTCCTCATTAGAATCAACATCAGTTGTTCAACGGTCTAATTAAAATCAACATATAAACTTAGATTGTCTCATCTAAAGCAAATCTGTACTTCAATTTCCTCATTCAAATTAACATTTAGCATTAACGGTATATTTACATTAATGTTCTCATGAACTGCAATATCCTCATTAAGATCAATGTCTAAACTTCAATCGTATCATTTAAATCAACACCTGTTCTTCAATGATCTAGTTAAATTATATACATCGGTACTTTAATGGTCTTATTAACATACTATATACGTCTGTACTCCAATGAGCTCATTGAAATCAATATATGTACTTCAATGACCTCATTAAAATCAATATCTGTACTTCAATGTCCTCATCCGAATCAGCATATTTTTATTTACTTACAATTTCCACATCTAAATCGATATCCCCATCCAGCATATTGTAAGCATCCTCAAACCGATGTTCTAAGATGGCTTCCATAACTCTCTTTGTGTTAAGATAAACCTATAAAATTAAGTTTTTAATTCAACAGTTGTACATCCATACTACATATGTGATTTAAACGTGTGTACCGATTTCTGACGGTTTCAAGTCTTAGTTTAAATTTATTAAATGTTTGAATTTTGTTTTATTTAGATAAGTAAAAACAATACAAATGTTATCTCAATTATAAAACTTAAATGTTCCCAAATACATTGTAGATATATAATTAGATATATAATTCAAATAAAAAAACATAAACGTGTAAAAGGCGAAGGTGACAAAAAATAGTTCCCCCATACTATGGGAATCCACACTGTCACACCCTGACGAGGGTCACAATCGACTTATTAAACCATGTCTTCCATCTCTGTAAACATTGATACAAATTGACAAACAATAGTTGATGATAAATCAAACTGTATTCCAATGCTTCCATCTTCGTTAAAAGTGTGGCAAATTTACAAACAAAGGTTGATGATGATAATCAAACTGTATCCTCATTCTTCCATTTCCATTTTCAGACGGTGCAATTAATTTTACCAGGGTACTGTAAAGCAAGCGACTTCGGATAATGAAACGTTTAATAAAATATTTATATTTTAGAGACTTTTATAAAGGACATGATTTCTTACCACATTTCCAGCCGATCCAGCTGTCCGTTTCTGCTTAATCTTTAGTTTATTTATCAGATTTAAATTCCCTGATCTTGTTGCAACCTGAATTACGTTTTCACCTCTCTGTAATATAACACACGAATAATGTATAAGCCTTTCCAGCATACAATAAATACGCTGCAGGCTACTTCAAAATTGATCAAGTGTAAAATATAAAAGAATCTCTAAAACGTATGAGTATATAAAAGAGTTGAAATAATTGTGCCAAATTGTGAAATTGCTCATCATGAGCATTTTTTCCTTTTGCAAAGAATATTTCAAAAGAAGTCTATACAGAGGCGTCAAAAAACGTCTGTATTTAAAAAGGGATAGTCCTAGTTAACTGATGGATATTAGTATATCGTTTATTCTGGTAATATGTTGTTGTTTTTTGGCAGGGAGTTATGATAGCATGGGTTATCTTGATGCGTAACTCCTTGGGACAATGGACAAGTTTGCCTTTTTGGTAAAGTGTATATTCAGATCAGCATCTGCATCAACATCTACATCAATATCAGCATGTTTTCCTATAACTTGATCTATAACTTCCATATTAAAAGAAATGCCTATACACTCAAAACTAGGAATCTTCACATTATAAAACCCCTTTATAATACAAATAATTACAAGACTCAGAATTCACTCCAACTTCTTACATTTAAACCAGCTTTTAACCATTATAAACTCATATATTAACGTAATTTTCTTTCAATCAACATCTGTCCTTCAATGTTATCTTCATAATGAACATCTTCACATCAATGACCTCATTCAAATGAACATCTGTACTTCAATGTCCTTAGTATAATCTACATCTTTCTACTTACAGTTTCCGCATAAAAATCGACATCTCCATCCAGTAAATTGTCAGCATCCTCAAACCGTTGTTCTAAGATGGCTTCTATCAACATCTTTGTGTTTTCCTAAAATTATTTGTGTTGATTGTGGCTGTACTGTTCGGTGTTTAAAGACAAACTTAATTCGCCATAGATTCGATGGCGATCTTATTTCACGAACACGCAGCAAATAGCAAAATATGCCAAAATTAGTGTTTGTAGAAAATTAATCAAAATACGAAAATAAATAATGCATTGTTTAAATGAGATCTACGTATCTTCGTTTGCTGTTAAGAATTTGGTTGGATACATATTTAAGCCAGATGGGTTTATTAATTATGAAAATTCTACTACTTGAAAACCCTTAACTATCGTGATGTAAATGAATTACAATTGACAAACAGTGTATATTCATAGAAACCACATCTTTGTTTTCCTAGTGTGCTTCCTTATAATTAATAATCATGGGCTATGGTACTTCAGACAGTTTTTAAAACTGTTCTCAAATGAAGCAATGTCGAATGCATTCGCAACAAATTCAAGAAAAATAATGACTAATATATGAGCAATATATTTCTTATCGGAACGGTTTGTGAAACGTGTAGATACGGTCTGTCTAGAAAATCAATGATATTTTATTTAATTTATTATGCGTGATTTCGGCTCCTGGGTTGGTCATTTTTTTATCAAATAAAGTAATCCGGACGAGTATCATTTAGCTTTAAACAATGATACTGACATGAATGTATGCAGTCAATTGTGCAGACATACGTGTTGATTGATTGGTTTCTTACTCCGTGTTCAACAGTTGTATAGTTATATCACGGCGGCTGATTTTCCATGCTTCTTATATAAGTACTCAACACAACAGTCTTTCAAAGGAACTGGCTGCTTTTCCATATAGTCTGCACTCCATTGGTGTAAAACGAATGACAGTGACATTTGTTTTTGTTAATTTTCGACATCACAACCTTAAGCTGCATTGTCATCCCGCGTTGTTACTGACGGAGTTACAGGGGCTTTGAACGTGTCCAGAAATGTAGTTTAACGTTACATAGGTGACGAAATATGTCTTAAATTATGTTTTGCATGGGAAATGGGTTTAAAACTAACGCAAATGAAACGCAGCTGGCGTTTTCGGTTTGATAAGGCTGTTGGCATTGAGAACTGTAAACGTTTATGCAAACACAATACCAGGTCTAGTTTTGTGAATGAGAATAGTATTAATAGCAATTTATAATTAAACTTATGAGTTATGATTAGAGTTAACTTACCTTTATACTCGCCATCTAGAAAATAAAGAAATCGAAAGTCAAATTGAGCTATAGATATAATTTAGTAACGTGACTTGTAAATGCGTTGATAAAATCACTTCCTGAAACATTAGTATTTTGCTTTTCAGCAAACTATTTGTAGTTAATAAACACGTATAGTGTATATGATAATATAATGAATATGCAGACATTATTTTGTTTATCTAAGGCGACAGATTAATAATTGAATACCAAAAAACTTGGGAAACAAGAACCGCCAACAACTTTTTAACTTGATCTCAGTTCAGAATAATTAAATAAATTTTTCTTTCAAGTTTAAATTTAGCTTTAAATTAAACATATTGGTACATTCGAACTGTTTTGTATACAAACTGTTTTACCGATTCCTATAGTGAATTATTAGCTATGGAACGTACACATAAACAAACCATGTATATATTTAGTCCGGTTTAAATCTATATAAAAGGTTTAATTCCTTGGATAAGTCAAACCATAGAGAAATTACAATTTTCCTAAATATATAAATCATTCAATTAATCAACAAACCATGTTTAAAAAGCAAATGTTATTATAAATACTTTCATCCGAGTCATGGTATTCCCCACTGTCACACTCTACTGGCCTTCTTTATCATTGTTCACAACCAATTGTATTGACCCCGCCCTCTTTTAAAGTATTGCGGCCAAAGGCGAAATTCATATTAGTGTCTACCTTTGTCACAATGTATTACCATACTACCAATTCCAATTATAGGGTACAATTAATGTCACTATGGTACTGCATAGCAAACGACTCCAAAATATGAGAAAATAAAACGGTAGACGAAATACTGATATGTTAAAGACATTCTTTAATTAAGGACTTAGTTAAAATATTTCTTACCACATTTCCTTGCTTTCCAGCTTTCATTTTCTTAATCTTTAGTTTCTTTATCAAATTGATATTCCCTCTTCGTGTTGCAACCTCAATTACGTTTTCACCTCTCTGTAACATAACGCATAGATAGATATATATGTATATAGATGGTTTTTGTAGTTTTGGAGTTGATCATAATAACATACCATACATTCATGCATTGGGGTTATACTGGACTGTTTTCCGTAGTATTAGAGGCAATCATAATAATGCTGCACATATTGATTCATTTTATATCAGAGTACATCTGTTGGACTATGTACTAGTTGGCTTTTTGGATTGAACAGTGTAGAAACATTTTTCAGTCCATAAATCCGCAGTCTGATAAAACATTCACATAGGCTAAACAGGTTTAGCCAATTGTCCGTAGGAAAATGATATATGCTCTTGGTATTTGTTACATATCTTGACATACAACATTCGCAGTAATTTATGCAATGATAGTATGCAACAATCAAAATATATACCCCTGATCACCACATTGATAGATTTATAGTTAGGCCTCATTAAAATCAATGCCTAGACTAACTTCACTTTAAACCAACATCCATGGTTACTTTTTACACATTTAAATAAAGTCTACGCTTATATAATAAACAAAATATTATACTCAGAAAATCAATATTTAAACTATAGATTGCATTATTATACTCTTATATATTAACAAACAATGTTTGGTTTTTAAATCGATATGTGCACTCACAATGATCTCTTTCAAATGGACATGTCCACACGTTGCTTATTAAAGATATCATTTTCTCTAACAAAGTTTTTTTAAAAATCAGGAACTAATCTTACAATATCCACATTAAAGATCAACATTGGTCATTAATTAAATACAACAGATGTACAAAACAAATCGTATTTAAGTCAGCATCCGTACACACAGTGTGTCTATCAAATCAGCATCCGTACACACACTGTGTCTATCAAATCATCATCCGTACACACACTGTGTCTATCAAATCACCATCCGTATACACATTGTGTCTATCAAATCAGCATCCGTACACACACTGTGTCTATCAAGTCAGCATCCGTACACACACTGTGTCTATCAAATCAGCATGGATGCTAACAATGTTAACATTTTAATCAACCCCTGAACTTTAGTTTCCTCAATGAAATCAATATCAGTACTCCAATCGTATCATTGATATTAACATCTGTACTTCAATTACGTCATTAAAATCAACATCTGAATGTTAATGTCCTCATTGAAATCAACATCAGTAGTTCAATGTTCTCATTGAAATCAACATCAGTACTTCAATTGTATCATTAAAATCAAGATCAGTAGTTCAATGGTATCATTGAAGTCAAGATCAGTAGTTCAATGGTATCATTGCAATCAAGATCAGTAGTCCAATGGTATCATTGCAATTAAGATCAGTAGTTCAATGGTATCATTGAAATCAAGATCAGTAGTTCAATGGTATCATTGAAATCAAGATCAGTAGTCCAATGGCATCATTGAAATCAAGATCAGTAGTCCAATGGTATCATTGAAATCAAGATCAGTAGTTCAATGGCATCATTGAAATCAAGATCAGTAGTTCAATGGTATCATTGAAATCATCATCCTTCTACTTACTGTTTCCACATCAAAATCCACATCTCCCTCTAGAAACGTGTCAGCATCCTCAAAGTTTTGTTCTAAGATAGCGTTGATCAACCTCTTTGTGTTAACCTGTACCTATAAGATTCAGTTATTTGTCGGTTGTGTAAAATATCTGATCAAGGAATAGTTCACGCAATATTAATATATATATATATATAAATTATATATATATTCAGATTGTCCAAGAGTGCTGGTGATGATCAAACGCTATACATGTAATTGAGTGATAGATTCCGTGTGCTCTGTGTTAGTAAACACTCTGAAAAAAACCCAACTCAAGAGTCTTTTTTTAATGTCTAGCAGTGAATATACACATAAAAACAATATAAATGCCTCGTTTAAGAGAAATACCGTGATGTAACCTATTGCAAACATCACTCAAACATACAAACTTGTCGAAACTTTCCAAACATAAAATGATTATGTACATACGGCATATATCTTGGCTTTAATATCTAACCAAACAATAATTATTGACTAAGGTAATTTCAACATGAAAAAAGGGTTTATCAATTCAGGTTTGAAACAATATACGTACATTTTCTGAATGCATACGGATAAACACAACATGTTTCCTATTATATTAACTCTTTCGCCGCCAAAGGCAATTGAATGCTTTTGCAAACAATGCATATTCCGGTGAGTCTTCTCTCCTGAAATCTGCATTGTTTTCCACTTAGACATTAAATTATACACAAGATTTCCTGGTGGAAGAAAATCAGAGCGGTCTAGTTTTCAACATGGAAGAGTCCACGTTGTGAAATTCGGCAGTGAAAGGGTTAATCTGTTTCAGATGTAAAGGAAAGATCTATCTGGAAGTAGACGCCATTTTTCAATATATTATGCGCAATCCAGGGTGTGTGTGATTGAGACTCTATCCTGGATAGGTCATTTATTCTGCGATTAAAGTAATCCCGATTAGGACCATTCAGCCTTCATCAATTAATTGTTCAGAAATACTTTTTTAACAAGAAAGTAGGAAAGGTCCTGGATAAGGTTTTTGACTGAATTGGTGTTGCACGTGTTAACAAATGACGTCTTCAGCATAATCATGTGGACATTAAAAACGCATACGCGATGTTAATGCTAGATGTGTGAACGAGAATAGTAGTGATGGACATTGTATAATAAAACTTATGAGTGATGCTTAGAGTTGACTTACCTTCATACTCGCCATCTAAAAAATAAAGAAATCACATGTAAAGGTGAGCTATCGCATTTAGTAAATTGACTGCACATGCGTTTGAAAACATATTAAGATCGCTTGCCGAATTGTTTTGAGCATTATAATTATAGCTAATAAATGCATGAACTTTATGTGACAACAGAATGGACATACATAAAGTGTATGGTTAATTACGGGCAAAGGAATAAAAATTGAGTTCAGAAAAAGGTTAAACGTTCTCCAAACCATTTTAACTTTAGCTCAGTTTAAATTTAAAAGAAAACCCTTGGAGGATTAAATGTCAGTTATAAATTAAACAGCCATGCTTCTATTATCAAAATTGTAATGATACATTTGGTTTGATATGGTAAAGCATATACATGTTATCTCCATTAAGTAATTGAAGAGTTCCCAAATAGATATATTGATTAAATACAAAAAAATGGCTAAATAGTGAAAGGGTTAAAGAATAATTTACAGACGCCAAGGGAATCGCAATTGTCAGACTTTGACCTGGGTCTTCATTGTTCACAATCAATGTATAAGCCATTTCCTACTTTTGCGGGTGCATTTTTAGCAATAGCAACACTAGTAACGCTGCGTTCCTGAAATCGATACAATCTCCGAGTTTTCATGAGTTTTTTCATAATCACGGACTTGTCTTTGACAGACATTGATAAATGAGTAGCATTAAACTCGTATATAATATGTGTATACTATGTGTATAATATGTGAATAATATGTATGTGTATACTATGTGTATGATATGTGAATACTATGTGTATAATATGTATGTGTATACTATTTGTATACTATGTATGTGTATAGTATGTGTATATATGTATGTGTATACTATGTGTATACTATGTATGGATATACTATGTGTATACTGTGTATGTGTATACTATGTGTATAATATGTGTATATTATGTATGTGTTAAATATGTGTATACTATGTATGTGTATACTATGTGTATACTTTGTGTATATCATGTATATGTATAATATGTGTATAATATGTGTATATTATGTATAATATGTGTATACTTTGTATGTGTATACTTTGTATGTGTATACTTTGTATGTGTATACTTTGTATGTGTATTATACACATACAAAGTATACACATACAAAGTATACACATACGTAGTATACACATATTATACACATATCTTACACATACATAGTATACAGTATACTATGTATGTGTAAGATATGTGTATACTATGTGTATACTACGTGTGTGTATACTATGTGTATACTACGTGTGTGTATACTATGTATACTATGTATGTGTATACTATATATATGTATATTATGTATGTGTATACTATGTACTTGTATAATTTACATATACAATGATCTTGAAACCGTGTAAAGTAGGCAGGAGAACCGTTTAAAGTATGTGTCTCGTTTTCTGAATGTAATATTTTAATAATGTTCTTTCACAAGATGCACGTCATTAAGACAAACTTGCACTTACCTTCTTATTGTGTTATATGTATTAATATATATATATCTACAAACTGATCAAAAATCGCCAATGCCTTTCTCAAGTATCGTCACTAATTACCTTCAGTTCATCTTCATTAAGACGAGCTGAAGAATACAAATAAAAAAATGTATGAAAATCACACAGATTAATTGGGTAATATCTATCTAGCTAAACAAACAGATCAAAAATCACAGATCGAATTCTCAACTATCGTCCTTATTATATTCACTTCATCTTCATTAAGACGAGCTGAAGAATACAAATAAAAAAAAACGTATTAGAATCAAACTGATTGATTGTAATAAAATTACATGGTTTTTTTTATTATGAAAACTATGATGATCATGATGCTGTTGCTGCTGCTGCTGATGATGATGCTCATAATGATGATATTGATGACGATCGTGATACTGATGATCGTGATGTTGATAAAGTTGTTAGTGAAGGTGATTATAATAATGATGATGATGATGACATCGTGATAATGACGATCCCGATGTTGATTATCGTAATGGTAAGGATGAACATGCTAGTCATGTTGTTGATCGGATGGGGATAATGATCGTGATGGTTATGTTGACAATGATGAGGTTGATGATACTCATGATGATAATGCTGATGACATCGTGATAATGATGATCCCGATGTTGATTAAATTGTTGGTGACGGTGATGATGCTGATGGTATCGTGATTATCCCGATGTTGATTACCGTGATGGTATCGAGTGATCATACTAGTGATGTTGTTGATGAGGATGAGGATACTAAATTAATGAACGTGATGGATATGTTGACAGTGATGAGATTACGGATAATAATGTTCGTTTTGATGAGGATTGGGATAATTATCGTGATGTTTATGTTGACAGTGATGAGGTTGATGATGATGATAATGTTCGTGTTGATGAGGATGGGGATAATGATCGTGATAGTTATGTTGACAGTGATGAGATTACGGAAAATAATGTTCGTTTTGATGAGGATGGGGATAATGATCGTGATATTTATGTTGACAGTGATGAGGTTGATGATGATGATAATGTTCGTTTTGTGTATTGACAGTGATGAGGTTGATGATGATAATAAACGTTTTGATGAGGGTGACTGATGAGGATGGTGAAAGCGATGGTATATATGATGATGCTAATAGTGATGCTAAAGATTATTATCGTGTTGATGATGATTATATTAATGATGTGGATGGTGAAGATGATAATCATGTTGTAGTGATGCTGTTGCTGATGATAATGAGGATAGTGGTAAAGATGATCATTGTGACGATGATGATGATGATGATGATGATGACGCTGTATATTTTGATGATGTTGTTGATCATGATGACTATGATGGTACTGAGGATGATGGTTAAATGATGATGTTGATGATGATGAAGAACATGACGATCAGATTCTCACAATTTTATTAAGATCAACACTGTTCATTTGTCACTTATATCAATATGTGTAGATCCTGATAAGAATGAGAAGATGTGCAGGCTGATCTGAACCTACACTTTTCAAAATGCTAAAGTGCATTGTGTCCGACGGACGTGCTCGTTTATATACGAATAAATGATAATCCAAACATAGTAGCAATCTTATTAGAAAGTTATGTTTAAATGCCTTTATCGTAAGAACGAGCGAAAGAAAGAACGGCAAACAAGATCCACATGTATTATCTTTGTTCGTGAATTTATTGTATGTTGTTTCGAAAAATGGTATCGATGTTTATAATCAATAATTATGTTCTTTGTTTTTTAACAAAAGTGAGCAACCAGGCCTATAATCAATCTATGCTTCGGATATATATATTTTTTAATTTTTAGGAAGAACGACCAAAGTTATGATAGGTGTTTTTGATTGCGAACGAGAAAAGTCCCGATCAGACAGTGATCAATATATTCACTCGTCACAAAATCCCGAGGGTCGGTTTCGCGTGACCTGGTTTAAATGTAGTTAAGAACGTTCACGCTTATAGTTATGTTATTGTCGCACTACTAAATAAATCAAAACTGTAGATAAATATCAGTCTGCTTTTACCTGAAGAGAATCAACGTAGCCTGAAACGTCTTTTACTAATAAATCATCCTCTAGTCAACGATCCCCATTAGAAGAAAATATATATTTCACCCGCTACTAAGAAATCAATAATCCATCCTTAGTCAACAATCCCCATAAGTAGAAAATATATATTCCACCCGCTACTAAGAAATCAATAAGATACAGTCAATTATTCTATTGTTTTAACCTAAATATACCGATTAAACAATCGTATCAAGTAGCCTTTTGTTATACGGTGTAGACTTTTTAAGAATAATGATTATTTTTATCCCTGACAAAGATTTAATTTTAGTTAAAACTCCTTCAATACCGGGATCAAATAGTTCTGCCAATGTAGATGAAAATTAACCCATCTTAGTTAAAACTTATCTATTTTACATCAATTGCGAAAGAAGCTTTAATTTTATATTACTCACGCTCGATTTGTGATTCCTGGAGACTAAGACAGTACACGCGCCGTTTGTCTAAACAAATCCTTTAGTCAGAACCCGTTCATCACGAGACTTGAATCCGGAACCTGTGGTACGAGAGGCCGACACTCTACCTCTGCTTCACTGTCTTCCACTCCGTTTTAATGAAACGGTGTACAGTGAAGACTCAGGCAAGCCTGTGTATCCACACAGTCTCAGCAGAACCTTCGTTGTCCGTACACATGTACTTCAGTCATAGCTGTGTCTTTTCGACAAAACAGCGTACACTGTAGCCACAAATTACCTAAATTTGATGATCCCGTGATTAAGTGTCAATTAAACCCTAACCCGCATTACGCGGACCAAATATGTCTATTATGTGTGAGCATCGTTGCGCAAACTAAAGTTGTATGTTACATTATCTCTGTTCTATTGTATTACTCTGGACCGTGGAAAAACGCCAAGACATATGAGCATTAATAAAAACAATATTCCTTCTATATTACATCCGAAGAAAAGTAAGAATCTACTGGACAAATAGAATTAGCAAACCAATTAAAGAAAGATAAAAGGACACTGATTTATTTTTGATTGATGTGTATTGACATTGTCAACGCTTTTGCTGATATATCACGACAACCTATGCACCAAGCGTATGTCTCCTTGCTTTCTCGAAACGGTACCCCACACAACATTCTTCCCAGGTAAATAGCTACCTTCCCACCTAGACTATTGGGGCCATGATGAATGGGCGAGCTTGCACTCGAAATTTCGTTACCGACTGGGCTATCGTTGCTCGACATAGCATGTCTAGATATCATAAATTAAAACGTATAGGAAGACGGTGGTTCTGGGTCCGTCAAGAACATCGCAAAGACACCAACGGTAACAACAACAATAGGAAGACGGTGGTGAAGAGGTAGACCGTCGGCATATTGCATCAAAGGTCCCGGGATTGAGTCCTGTGATAAGCGGGTTCTGACTCTTGGATGTTTCCACACAAACGGCAGCGCAAGTACTGGTTAAGTCTCTAGGAAACAGACATCGAGCATTATACATATAAGCTGAATTCGTGTTTCGCAATCTATGTACAACAGATAACTTTAACTTAAACAATATGATATCCCTGATTGGGTTAAGTATCTGAATAGAATCAGCAAAAGCCTCCTAGGACAAACAACAAGTAGATGTGACCATGCTCATTGACAGGAGAAATTCAAGCTTCATTTAAACACTTCAATTATTTGTAAAGTAGTAGCACGTTGTATTCCCATGCGTTTGACCATCTGAGAATGTGACTTTCATCTGTCCAAACTGTCCAAAAGTATATGTCCTCGTATATCAGGCAGGGATAAATGAGACGTTCCATGAGAAAACCAACACTATGGATACGTAATATATCGACCCAGATCAGCATGTGCAGTCCGAGCAGTTCCGTGTATTGCTCCGGCTATACATCGATTGTATACATGGACGTCGTCGAAAGACATCGGCCATCCGATGTTTAATTTTAATAAAAGTCTGACTATTGTTTCTGAGTGTTCTACGTGTTACCAGAGATACCCCAACACATTTGAAGCAGGTGATTTTAGAAAACAGTATGAACTTGCTTATGATGAGTTATTTCTCTTCTTATTACATTGTGGTTAACTCTTTTCAATAAATTCATGGTCATTTTTTGAGAATCAAAATGTCTGCCTATAAATTTCAACAATTTGATGATTTTGGCGAGGGGTAAAAGTTCTATGTGCTGACGATGAATTCCGAAATGTCCGAACTCGATATTTCTACATCGACATTTAATAATATGGCATAAACTTGCTCTTCTAGGAATATGGATCAGCATACATGTATACTTTTCAAAGAACTAC
>JAUELF010087246.1:0-15998 GCA_031471495.1 Clinocardium nuttallii | reverse complement strand
AAAATGTCTATTATAATGGAACGGATAACCTATAGATGCCTAAAAGTGGAAAACAAAGGGGCAAAAGGAGAAACTGCTCGTTTTGAGCAATTTCTTCTTTTGTCACAATGTTTTCAAAAAGCTGTCTGCTACAGAGTCGTCAGGAAGCATCTATATGAGGGTAAGGGTTAAAATGTATCACTTAAATTATTCCTAAAATAAGGACATTAGAGGTCTGATAAGGGCCATAATGACTGTCATGATATTAAATTGATATCCTTATTTAACCCTTGCCCACATTGCCTTTTGAAAACTTTGTGACAAAATAAGAAATTAATGCTCCAAACATGCAACTTCTCCTTTTGTCGCAATGTTTTCAATTCTATAGAATAGAAAGTTAAACTGATCGACTCATTTATGGGATTAAACTTTCATATTTTTGCCAGGATGTATTTGTTGTATGTAGGAGAAAGAGAAGTTGCCTTAAAACACTATTTAATTTGTTCTGTAAATAATCATGTTTTACATGACAATTACATAATTATATTGATAGGATTTATATAATACCGTAACTGAGATATTGTGGCACATTAGACCTGGCTGTTCAGGTATATAACTCTTCCTTATCCTATACTCTGAATCTCCTATACTCTGAATCTCCTATACTCTGAATCTCCTATACTCTGAATCTCCTATACTCTGAATCTTTAACCCTTTCAAACATACAACAAATCTGCAGCAGACGACTTTCAAACTCACTGCCGACACAGAAAACATAGTGTCCCGAGCCCTGGTGTCTCAGTCTGTAGCGACGCAGGCTGTCAATCCAGGGGTTGTGAGTTCGAATCCCAGTTCGGCAAACATTCTTTCCGACGTTTGACAAAAGTTACTGTGACATGCATCATTCGTCTTTCACCAATGGGCCGTTTAACAGTCTATGTGAAAAAGCAGCCAGTTGCTTGGAAAGGTGTGTTTTGTGGTGAACTGGCCGTCATGATAATGGCAGAAAAGTTGTTGAAAACAGCATAAACCCTAATTAATCAATCAATGAAAACATAGTAACAAAAACCTGAAAAATCTCCAAACAATTAAGATAGCAGTGACAAGTTATCATTGTTAAATAAAGTTAAAAATGTTGTGGCCAAAGGAGAAATTGCTCATCATGAGTATATAATTTCACCTTTGGCCAAAATGTTTTTAAAAGTCGTCAGTGCTGCTATTGCGTTGAAATGCGTCTGCAGGTGGGAAGGGTAAAATGAAGCTCAGGTTCATTTATTACCTTGTACTTAATAAGGACATATGGATTACTATGGCTTTGTTTGGTTGTTTGTAGGAGTTTATGGTAAATGATATCACTCGGGGCTTATCATGCTATACAATTTGAATTTCTGAGTCGTTATACACTGTGTCAATAGGCTGAGATAGTTTACAATTCACAAGTTGGTAATAATCAACTTTTACGAGCAAATATATCTGTCGGGTCCTATTAAAAGGGTCCTCTTTTATTGTAACAACGAAAATCAGAGAGGACGTGTCAGTTCAGCAAATCGGTACATGTTGACTGCCCGACAGAGGTTTAGTTTAAACCCTTTCCCACTTAATATAACAGCAGACAACTTTGAAAACATCTTAGCAAAAACTTAGAAAATATCTTTAAATAAAGTTAATTATAGTTTACTAAAGACAGTTGAAAAAACATTATCGCAAAAGGAGAAATTGATATTTCACCTTTTGTCACAATGTGTTCACAGGTCGTCTACTGCATCATCTCTGCAGTAGAGTAGCAGCTAGAAATCTGAGAATGTGGTAATTATGCAAAGTTGGTACCCTGATAGACATGTCAAAATTGAAATATTCAAGTGCATGCTTAATAATAACATGTAATATCCTCTGATTTGATTACCTCAGGCAATACCTATTATATCTCCAAACACTTTCACTCCCTTCATTGAAAAGTGACCGCCTTTAGGTGGTGTATTGGTAGAGCGTCCACCTCGCGTAAGGGAGGTAATTTGGGTTGGATCCCCAGCTGGGTCATACCAAAGACTGGTAGTTATGGCTGCCCTCCTTGGCGCGCTCAGGGTTAGGGGGTTAAATAACATTATAACTGATAGTGTCAGGTTAAATGCTCCAGTAGTAACTCAGTAATAACTTACCCAGAAAATGCCATGATCGATATAACTGAAAATTTGCTGAAGTCCGCATAAAAAATCAAACAATCAATCATTGAAACATAATAACAATATATACAGGGGATTCCAAACAAAAATACATTATATAAATGTTTTAGGATCATCTGCTCTTGAATATCTGATGACAAAATAATATCTAAAATCCAGAAAGTTCAATTTCTAATACAGAATTGAAAATATTGTGGAAAATTGAGTAATTGTTTGTTTGTTTGAAGCAATTTCTTCTTGTCGAACATAATTTTCGAGAAGTCGTCTGCTACAGAGGCTTCAAAAGTCACAGTTAACCCTTCCCACATGTGAAATTGGTAGCAGAGGCGTCAGAAAGTGCCTGTGTGTACGTGTGAAAGGGTTTAAAACTAGGTCTTTGGTCACTGTCAAGTAATCCAAGAAACCTCGATATGGTGGCCTAATGAAGACTTGTTGACTAGGTTAAACCAAAAACAAACACAAATTAGCTTATAAAGACTTATACACATATCTTCTGTCCGTTTGAAAAATTAGAATTATTATATACTAGACAAAACTTCCAACGCCCATATATATTTGTCATTATTAAAGTATCAATATTTCGTTTAATATTATACCAAATACACTGTAATTCGACAAGACTGTTACATAACTATCCTGTAACAGAATGAGAAACAAAAACTTAACAAAATACCACAGTAGATTACAATAAAATGCATTAATTGATTGAAGGGTGCATTTTTAAAGTTCGCAGGATAAGTCAGTAGCGGGTGTGACCACCAGCAGCATTCACCACAGCTAAACATCTTCTTCGCATTGATGCGATCAAGCGACGCACACCGTTAATGGGAATGTTACGCCACTCCTGGATAATCGCATTGGTTAGTCGTTGTAGGTTTCGAGGCTGTCTCGGACGCTGGCGGATCGCCTTGTCGAGCGCGTCCCCACAGGTGCTCGATTGGCGACATGTCGGGTAACAATGCAGGCCAATCAAGAATGTTGACGCCGTTATTTCATTGCAAATCGAGGATAACCCGTGAAACAAACCAATGCAATTATCCAGGAGTGGCATAACATTCCCATTATGTACATATGGGCGTTGGTAGTTTTGTCTAGTATATATGCTGATCCATGCAGATAACAAAACAATGTTAATTGTAATTCTTAAGGGTGATTCGTGTGTTGTCACAATAAGCATCGGTTGGTAACGTCTATATATCGAACTATTCATTGATATGCATGGAGAATGAGAGAAAATATCGATTTCAGGTTTCAAATGTTAAATCTAAATATAGCATGTGTCGAAAGATAAGACCTGTATACTGACTTTACATCCGGGATATCCAAACATGTATAACAAAGCTCAACTAACTGACAATCTCAACGGTGCTTTTTGTAGTAAAATAGAAATGAGTATTAGCGCGTAATGACGATATCTCGGATCGCTAGCGAAACTACAGTGTGCGCACTATACCTTCCGTGTTACATACAATCCGATTGAATACTGTCGTGTCCAACCGTGGAAGTATTGTTAGTTACAGTTGTTATATAGTGTCGTCAACGTTGTCAGTGTATGTGTACTAGTTGTCACGCTGTCAGTGTATGTGTATTAGTTGTCACGCTGCCAGTGTATGTGTACTACTTGTCACGCTGTCAGTGTATGTGAACTAGTTGTCACGCTGTCAGTGTATGTGTACTAGTTAACACGCTGTCAGTGTATGTGTACTAGTTGTCACGCTGTCAGTGTATGTGTACTAGTTGTCACGCTGTCAGTGTATGTGTTCTAGTTGTATGCTTTGTGCACCGTGCATTAACTCTTTCAGAGCTGAATTATTTAAAGTAGACTGTTCCATGGTTATTATTGAGCGTCTTAGTTTCTCTATAATAAAAGTTTTGGACTATTTTGATGAATACATGGTAAGCAATGCCGATTGCGGGTGACAGTTCGTTACGAGCGGACTCATCTTAATCTGTATTGTTTGCAAATACTCAGTACTGTCTTTGGCGCTGAAAGAGTTAACGACTATTTCTAGGAATGTTATTTAATATGCATACAGACTGAAAAAAACATCGGAATCTCATGTATTCTCAAAACGTTATATCTAAATACAGAACTTGTCGAAGAATAAGACCACATCCTGCATATCCACACATGTATATGTATGTATATATACAAACAAAGTTCAACGAATTGAAATTCACATCGATGATTCATGTAGATAAATGAGTGGTGGGTAACGACGATTTCTCGGATCGCTAGCGAAAGTACAGTGTTCGCACTATAACGTACGTATAACACAATGCCCGATTCAATACTGCCGTGTCTTATCGTGAAATTATTGTAAGTTACAGGTGACATATAGTGTCCACAACGCTGTCAGTATGTGTACTAGTTGTATTTTTAAACGTGGGACTCTTCAGAAAATCCATTGTCTGTGTTATGATCTTTGTTTGCTTAACATGCTATACAACTTGTAGTATTTATGCAATGGTATTGTATTGTATTGTTTTTTTCACCTCATACATCTACACGTACAATCACCGGCCGTTATATGATTGAACAATTTCGAAACCGGCATTAAACCCAAAACAATACATGCAAATGTACTAGGAAAGATCTGCAGCAGATGACTTTTAAATAATAAATAAACATAGGAAAAATATGTTTATGATGCTCATGGTAAGCGTATGCGTCGTTTGCTACAATGTTGCAACATATTTTCACAAATCGTACCTTTCGTAATAGGAATTGTTCAATTGTTCAACCTAAATATTTTCAAAGTCGTCTTCTGCAAATGTGTTTTATGTGGGAACAAATTGAAATAGTACTATTTCCGTAGTTGTTTCTAAGATAATTTCGCAATGAATGATCGCTGTATATAACAAAGCACTCAATAATTATTTGAGCTGCCTACCTCAATTTTTATCCGTCAACATTTGTTATGTACGGACTGCTTAATTGATTGGTGTTCAATGCCCCGTTTAACCCTTACCAGATATAAACACATTCTGAATGCCTCTGCAGCATACGCCTTTTTGTAAACATTGTGGCAAACGGAGAAATCGTTTATCATTAGCAAGTTCATCCTTGGTCACTATGTATTGAACTTTATTCTATGATTAAAGCCTTTTTTGATGGAGATTTCTCGAGATTTGGAAGATATGTTTTTGAAGTCGTCTGCTGCCGATTTGTTGCATGTGGAAAAGGGTTAACAGTGTTTCATTATATCAAGGCGGTCAGTTCATCCTTGCAACACTGTAGACGATATTCTTCTGCTATATATGAGTCAAAATACGTCTGCATGTGGAAAAGGATTTAGATGTCCATAAGTTATTATAAAAGTGATGACATGTTTCACAATATTGTGCTTACAACTATTATAAACTGTTTTGGGAATGCGTTGTACAAAGGTGAAACTGAGATACAGTTCTATGTAGTTATGGTATTGGTAAATGAACATTTTAGAATCTGAAATCAGGACAACCGGATTCAATCTGCGTCTCCATGCAAAATTTTCAGAATCTTCCCTGTTCGCCGTCTATTCCTAGACATATCCACGAAGGAAGAAAAGCTATGAATACCAACACAATGTACGTGCTGTCACCCGGTGATTATTGCTAGCATATATACAGCCTCCAAATGTCAGTTATCGTATGATAGGTCAATCATAAACATAACTGGCCAATGTCTAAACATTTTGCATAAATATTCGCCAGACAGGAAAGAAACAGGGACAGATATGCAGGATTAGATGTCATTTCAATTTGAAGTAATGGCCTTGATACCGTTTATTTCCGACTTAACCTAAACGAGGATTATTATCCCGGTTATGTCATTAGGTATGCATTCAATCTTCAATTGTTTATGCGACATAATTAATCATGTCTGTCCTTCCTTGTTTACAACGTGGTCATTAAGTACATGTATTCGTCAACTGACTGTATATAAAGCATAGACTTGACGATAAGGGCGAGGATTTCTTCGTTGTTAGGGGATTAGATAAAATGTGAAGAATTATCATTATCCGACTAATGAGCGGACCGGATCCACCGTAAGGTTGTAATATGCGATTAACCTACGTCATGTCGTGTCGTACCTCAGTGAATGCGATCAATGGCGGTTAGTTGCCTTTCCGATTTGATTAAAAGTTCGTCAGAATACCCTGACTAGTATTCCGTGATGGGCGGTTGTTGCCTTTTAGATTTTCCCACACAAACGGCGCAAGTGCTGTTTGTTTAACAGTCTCCAGTAAGCTGAATTCAAACGTGATTAATATAATATAAAAGCTTGTTGAGCAATGGTTGTAAAATAAATAAGTTTAAACTAATTAAGCTACTGGTCAAAACAAAATCGTGTTCATTATAAAATCATACAAATCTTCAAGTATTAATATACACTTACACTACAAATTGTTTGTGTCCAATCCTAAGTAAGGTAGAAAAAGAACCATTTAAATTTCAAATGTGTATGTCGTGTTCATTTAGTCTAGCGTTATTGAAGGAGTGTTTGAGTATGTAAACGTGTGCAATCTTTCTGCTTCTCTTCAACTATTCTTTCGAAAAACATCGAGTTGTAAAAGTGAACAAATAAAAACTTGCTTCAGTGCACAAATTGCATAAGCAAATATGATATTTTTAATATTCGAAAAGATTTAAATTAGCTTTCGAACATGGCTTTTACAGCAGTTCAACAAACAAGTGCGTAGTTAGCCATTTACAATAGCATTTTGACATCATGCTATTTTCAAACTCGCTGTAAACTGATCTGACGAAATGTAAGGATATTCATCTGCTTATAAAGTAATGTACACACTAAGAAAATCCTACTTGTGCCTTCACTCGTATATAGAGCTGATGGCTGCCCAATACAGGTCGGCTGATATTGACCTTTTCGTCAGCCAATCACAACTCAACTCAAAGTCAAGCGAGTTTTCCGATTGTAAAGAGCACTGGTTGTGTAATATCATTTCATAGTGCGAAAAATAACGAGCATGTGCTCATTAGTATTTAAATACATACGGTCAATTCAAGACGACTTTTTATGCAATGTATTCATATCCAATACATGTACAACGAAGGGTTTTGGTCCGATTTAAATGGAATTGCTTACAATTGATTCTACAAACAGTCGAATATATAATTCAAAACTTACCTGTTTGAGAGAGATGGCTGATAGTGCAGTTTAGAGCGAGGGCAGCCATCCAAATATGATCATAACAACGCGGGGCTATAAACTCCACGGATCTTAAGCTCTCCTCGTATAAATGGTGACTTCGGTAACGGGCATAGAATTCGTCTGCTGTGAAAGAGTAAACGAACATTAAGTTGAACCTTTTTTGACTTTTTGATCAACTATAAGCTTTCAATTAATATAAACCAGGCGCAATATCTTTTCCCTGAAAAGACCGTAACGGCTGCCCCGCATGGCGCGTAGAATTATGGGTTAGTATTACGACTTACTGGTTGTCATCAGGAGAAATGAACCAGTAGAACAGGTAACTTACCCAGGAAACGCCGTGGTATAACTGAACAAAAGTAGAAAGTGGAGTAAAATACCAAACAATCAGTCAAGTAATGTTCCTGAAGTCTTGAGAAGTACTCGCGGTGGTATATACCAATTCCAAAGACATAAGAGGATTCAAATATAACCGTTGAGCGTCAACCCAGGATATCCAATGGTTGCGTATTTAAGGCAGGTGTAGATACAAATATAGCTCTGCATCCAAGCTATCATATTATTATATTAGAAAGTCAGGCCTTTTGACAAATAGGCAAGACAAAATTAAAAACACGAGTATCTAAAATTGTTGTGTCAAAAATATCTATTGACACCTACATACAACAGATTTCTTACACATATCATTAGTAGTATATTATTGAGTCGCATCATCCGAGTACTGCGAAAAGTGAAAAATCTTGCACATTAGTTATATTTAGTTCAAAACGGTCTGAAAATGATTCCATATAGTTTTGCTTTTTCACACGACACCGGCGATAAAACAAACAGTAAAAAATGAGATTGCATTTAACTCGTCTCATTGGAAAACCCTGCCAGAGTAGCCTAAGCATGAACATATAACTTTTTATAATTGTTTATGCTGACCCATGTAGGTTTTCGAAAAAGACTTAAAAAAAGATATTATTTTGTCGTATAATATAATTACCTGCACGATTATTATGTCTGTGTAAAGAGCAGAATCATGAATAAATGGCATCGTTATAACGTGTTGTTATTTCGCGGATTAAATAGAGATTATTCAACTTCAAAGATAAGAATATAATTCACATATGTATGTTAACGATTTTCAATAAAAAGAATCGCTTCCTATTGCGAAAGTTGCCAACCATACGAAAGTCAACCTAGAATTGACATTATACGCTGGTTCTGGTGTTTTGCCATATTCCGTTCTTAAGTTTAATTGTGTCTGCACGAGGGCAAGGGTTATAGAGAATAAGATAAACCTTCTTTCCTATATAGACGCCCTCTGACGTTCTGCAGTAGACGACTTTTGAAAACATTATTGCAAATGTAGATATTGCTCTTCATGAGTTTGCTGAATTGTGTTCGGCTGTTTTAATTTAATACTGAACTCTCTTTTATGGAGATTGTTCACGCAAATGTGTTGTATATGGAATAGGGATAAAGCTACACACGTGTCATTCCAGCTATTCCTCTTTCATTAATCGGATTTCTGTAAAAGAAACCATGAATAAAGGAGCCTTCCACCACCGCTGACAGTTGTTCGCCAGAACAGTCCACCAGGTCCAGATTCTTTAACCAGAACTCCTGGCTATACCACGGGAGGAACATCCAAATAATTTTGGGCCCATACATCCCGACCTTGTATGCCTGTATATAAAACATCAAGTAAAGATAAAGTGTATTCGCTATTGGGAATTCGTATAAAATATAAAGTTAAAATAAGGTGCGTTTTCTAGATGAAGTATGTATACAACGTAATGTGACTATAAAATGTAGTCGTCATAAGGATTCTAATGAAATTACAAACGAAAAGATAAAGTGTATTGCCGATTTCATACTTTCCGCGTGCGGAAATGTTTGCGAATCACAGAAATCCGTATGTTTGTTATGTTTGCACGTCGTAAATATCGCTTCACTGGAGTCGTGCATAATATCTACACGTCGTGTTAATGTATGGTAAATTATCGATAGTTAGTGTTGACACATCGATACAATGCGACGCTTTGTTTGCAGAGACCTGTACGTTTGCTGTTTGAAAATTAGGGTGTTAAAACTATTTAGCGGTTTTGTTTCCTTACAAAGGTGTATCCAGAAGACTCTGGCCAGATTTATACCGGACCGGTGATGGGCAACTTTCACCATTTGAAAATATGTTAAATGTATTGCTGCAAATATATTGCAAACGTTTGGACGTAATTTCCTCAACACACAATTAAAATAAAAAATATGTGTGTTATCTTTTGTTATCTTAAGTCATCAGTTTCATACTGCTTCTAACTGTTTCATTTGGAATGAATCGCAATTATCAGGTATGATGAAATCTACTTCAAAAAGTTGTCGTTACTTTCCCTCACTTATACATAATGAAATGAGTCGATAGTGTTAGGGTATGACAATGTAAATCAAAATACCGGCTGGACCAGCGTTGGTAAAATAAACATCGGAGATCGTGGAAAGTTCTGCTGGCGGATATTTTCACAAATAAGTGAATTCGTGAAATTTGCAAACATTTCCACAACGCGAACTTTACCACTTATACAATATGTGGGAAAGGGTTAAATAGGACTGAATACTTATCTCTAAACTTATACGGAAAATGAGTTCTGCCCCCTGATGGCATCGTTTTTCAAAAGTTGAGAATCATTTGAATAATCTTAGAACATTGGTGCCACAGAACAGGAATAAACTTATGGACCAGAAGATTTGTACACTTTATTTACACTATTTGTACAAATAAGGAAACGAAGCCCTCTTGTTATCATGTGTTTTCAGTGGTTCATATTAATTTGAACAATTTTGGTAGGTTACCAAAGGAACATTTGTGCCAAATAATTGTATTGTTAGGGTTTTACAATGTTTTCAACATCATTTCAGTCGTATCTTATTGACAGTTCACTTATTCATGATACTGGGGACAACAAACTAGGTACTTAATAATGTTTAAACATGGTGGCAAAAATTCTGTAGAAAGGGTTAACACATAACCGCATATAAACCTTAAAAGGAGAAGTTTTCAAGCTTGCAGCTATTACAATTTCGTATAAGATAAAAGGTCAAGCCTTTCAAAGTAAAACATGACTAGGAGCACTACAATTAATCCCACGCAAAATGTTGAAATCTTTATAAATGAAAGCATAATTTCTAATTAAGTTAAAACCATTGTGGCAAAAGGTTCAATATGAACAATTTCTCCCTAAACTAAGATGTTTTAAAAAATTTGCTGCTTCAACATGCATCTGTAAGGGAGAGTTAACAGTTTTCATCATCTTTGTATCGTCTTCAGTTGATCTTGTATCTCTTCAATGCTACTCATGCTGAAATATAGCAGACACAGTCATGTATTTGCAAGAACTTCAAATATTTGTGAAACACCAATGTCAATGGGTGGCAACAAACTTATTCTGTCAACTCTTTCCAAAATAAAACAAATGTTCAGGAGATAATTTCAAAAAAACATCAAATTTATGGAAAATCTCAATAAATGAAAGTATAAATATTGAGTAGAGTTGAAAACAATGTGGCAAATGGAGAAATTGCTCAATTCCTCCCTTTGCCAAAATATTTTCCAAAAACCTGTTAATTATCAGAATGTGACTTGTCTGAAAGTGGGAAAGGGTTACTGCAGATGAAATTGATATCAAATATCACAAGATATAGACGTTTATGTTTCATCAGAAAGGATTCATGACAAAGAATTAACCCTTTCCCACATACAACACACTTTGAAAACATAGTGATAAAAGACTTAAAAATCTACATAACAGAGGGCTTTAATGTTTTAATAAAGTTGAAAACATTGTGGCCAAAGGTGAAATTGCTCATCATGAGCAATTTCATCTTTGGCCACAATGTTTTCAAAAGTTGTCTGCTGTTATTGTGTCAAAATGCTTCTGAATTTAGCAAAATATTTACCAGTAGGGTGAACCGATTAACAGAACATGTTATAAGAATGTATGAAGATTCCTAGACATTTTACCTTTGAAGGCTTTAACCCTTTTCCACACACAACAAATCTGCAGCAGATGACATTGAAAACATTTAGTCCAAAATATGGAAACTCATAAAGGTAAAAAGAATTATTGAATTAAGTTGAAAACATTATGGCAAAATAAAAATTGATTGTTTTGAACATTTTCTTATTTTGTTAAAATGATTTTAAAAATTGTATACTCTAGAGAAGTCAGAAAGCATCCAAAAAGTATGTGGGAATTTGTTGATAGAGATGTAAAATAGTGTCACAGGCAGATTATTTACCAAGTGTTCAATCTTCACAAAAATGTCTGCCCCTGGCTTTCCCACTTGCAGATGCATTGGCAAAAGACAACTTTTGATGAGCAATTTCTCTATTTACAACAAAGTTTATAATACTTTTCAAATATCTAAATCTCATTTTTAGAGATGGCATTGTGTGCATTAAAGTTTCACAAGTTGTGTGCTAAAGATTTTATGTATGTGGGAAAGGGATATAAGCTTAATTTGACCTTTGACCTTCAAGGGTCAGAAGTATACCTCAGTCCTCTTACCCTGTGATCAAATTTATAAAAAAATGTTGTGTTCAACTTGTTTTTAGCTCACCTGAGCACTGTAGTGCTTAATATGAGTTATTGTGGTTATTGACTGGCACCCATTGTCTGTCAACACCGTCTCCTCTTTAACCAGTGGATCAATTGGGATGAAAATACACAGAAAGCATCCTCTATGACCTCGCCAAATTTCCTTCAAAATTGTTTGATCCATGCAGAATATTGATTTCCATGGCAACTGCAAAAGGAAAATCTCGTCCTTGACCCTTTCCCTCATACGACAATTCTGCAGGAGACAACTTTGAATAATATTTTGTCAAAAATAGAAAATCTATAATTGAATGGATAACCTATGACTAAAAGTGGAAAACATTGTGTCAAAAGGAGAAATGGCACGTATTGTGCAATTTCTTCTTTTGTCACTATGTTTTCAAAAAGCCGTCTGCTGCAGAGGTGTCAGAAAGCGTCTATATGAGGGAAAGGGTTAATCTGGCCAATTTTCAAATAATTTTGTAGAAATGTTTTCTTTGTTGGCAGATACCTTCAAGTCATGTTGATTGGTTAGAAAAGATGGCCACCTTATATGGTTATAGTGAAAACTTCATAAATATTCTTTTCCAAATTTCTAAATATTTCTGTAGAATTGTTCCTTGGGTGACATTGTAACTGATTCCTTCAAACCATGTTGATTGATTGAAAAACATGGTTGCAAGGGGTTGGGGCTGTTTATATGGCTATAATGAAAAAAATTCTCCTCCAAAAATATCTTGCCTTATTCCAAATAAAAAATTTGATTTTTTTTCCTAGGGTGGCTCTATCAGATTCATTAAGGCCATGTTGATTTGTTGAATAACATGGCAGTCAGTGGCTGGGTTGTTATACTGTATATGTCTAAAGAGAAAACTTTAAAAATCTTCTTCACTGAAATTATATGGCCAATCACCAAATCATTTCTACAAAATGTTCCTTGGGTGACCCTCTACTAGATTAACTCGAGCCATTATGGTAAAAAAGTTAAAAAATTATCGTGGTTGGGATGACAAAAGACATTGCATTACTCAGGTGAGTGATCCAGGGCCACTCTTGTTATATTGTTGCCAATCTTAAGAATGTTGCCCAAGTTTTGAATGACTTACGATTTAAGTAAAAGAGCATTTAATTTCTATTAAAACTAACATTTTGTTGATAACATTAGACTGCATTTACATATTTTATGTTTAACCCTTTCCCTCATATGACAATTCTGCAGCAGATGACTAAATTGAACATATTGTGTCACAAAATGGAAAATCTCTATAATTAAATGGTTAACCTATGACATTTAGGCAAAAGGAGAAATTGCTCGTTTTGAGCAATTTCTTCTTTTGTCACTATATTTTCAAAAAGCCATCTGCTGCAGAGGCGTCAGAAAGCGTCCATATGAGGGAAAGGGTTAACCCTTCCCACATACAGATGCTTTTGGATGCCTCACATTTAATTACATAATACTACATTGTAACAGCAAAAAACATAACATGTAGTATTAAGCATTTGCTTTTATTTAATTTTATTTTAGACTAACAGATAAATGAATTAAAACTATTTAAAGAAACGGATTACAATATCAAAGAAATTCATCAAAATTAATATCGAGTTGAATAGCCCGACCTCTTAAGTGCTCAAACTTCAGTCGTAAAATTTTGAAAGCACTGTGGTATTATTAATAGAATAAGAAAAAATGTAATACAGTTGTTGAATAATTGTTATGTTAATGTGCAAATCATTGGTTTATCTGGGACTGAAATGGGCTATACCAAAGTATGAAGATTATGGCATTTTATTGTTAAAACAGAAATTTAAATGCATTTTACCATACATGTCTGTTGCTGATCGTTTTCACAAACAGAGATCATTTGACAACCCTTTGAATGTCGAGGTAGTATAATATATACAATTGATCCAAGGAAAGTATTATATAGGCAATAACAATAACATTAATAATAATAATAACCTTATTTTATGTGGTTTAGGGGGCTAACATTGTCCATGTGGGCCATATTAAGATTAACATTTTTACTAAATTTTCATATTTTGAAATTCATACTTTTAACCCTTTCCCATATACAACAAATCTGCAGCAGACGACTTTGAATTATCAAATAATTATTTTTTAGAAAATCTCTATAAATCATGTTGAAATCATTATTATGAACAATTTCTCCTTTTGCCACGTTTACAAAAGTCATCTACAAGTGGGAACAAATATAGATCAAGATCAGCATGTATGGTTGTGCAATCTTATCTTGACCTACATTGCTCATGACTCATTTATCAACATAAAGTAGAGACTAGTTCATTAAAATGTGAGTATTAGGGATGATGAGTCCTGTTACTGGAATTTAGTGAGATGTGGGTCAACAATATTTACCCTTTTCCACATACAATCTGCAGCAGAGGACTTTGAACATATTTTGTCAAAAAATGTAAAATCTCTATAATTGAATGGATAACCTATTACTAAAAGTGGAAAACAATGTGGCAAAAGGAGAAATTGCACGTTTTGTGCAATTTCTTCTTTTGTCACAATGTTTTCAAAAAGCCGTCAGAAAGCGTCTACATGAGGGGTTAACCCTTTCCCACATAACAACAAATCTGCAGCAGACAACTTTGAAAACATACTGGAACATTTTTGGAAACTCCATTTAAATGAAAGTTTAATAATTGAATAAGAGTTGATTGAATACATGGTGACAAAAGGGGAAATGGCCATCTGTTGCAGAGAATATTGAAAGGTTGGCCACATCATTTTAAGATTCATCAATTGTATTATTGTGTATGAAAATGTTTTTATTCAAATGTGTTGCTGTGTTACAGACAAATTATATTGTATATATGTACATGTATAAATAACTTCAATGAAATACGAAATTTTGTATATAGATACCTGTTTAGGTATTTCACTATGAGATGAAATTTATATATCAAATTGAATCACAGAAAAGAAAACTACAAATAAAAAAATGAACTAATCATTCAGTTGTCATCTAATATTTGTGTCCCCAGCTTTTATGGCATGGATACACCAAAGGATCACTTACCTTTTGTCTTCTCTGATATGTCATTGTTAAAATGTCTCTTTGGAGGCAAGATATGTGTTACTTTGAAAACTCTTGTTTTACAAATTGTCTCTTATATCTCGATTTATGACTTTATATGAACTTAGTAGATAATCTGAACTGAAGGCTCAAGGTGATCTATTCTGATCACTCTCTGTCTGTCATCCTCTTTTTTATAAGCCTGTTTTGAAAAAAACGGGACGTATTATAGTTTTACCTGTGGCATATTGGCGGGCAGCAGGCCTGGCGGGCAGTCGTGAGGCATCCAGTATGTTGTCAGCTAAATAACTTTAGAAGCCTTTGTCCAATCATCACTAAAATTGATCAGTATTGGCATAATATTTAGCTAATATCTATAACTAGCCATATCCCTTTTGTCACTCAAGAGTTATCACCCTTTAATTATAGAAATTACCTTAAGTTGGTCTTGTCAGCTGAACAACTGAACAAAGAAGTTGTCCAATCATCACCAAATTTGGTCAGAACGTGTATTGGCATATTATCTTGGACAAGTTTGATAACTAGCCATATCAATCTAGTCACTCAAGAGTAATTGCCCTTTAATTATAGAAATTACCTAAAATTTGTCTTGTCAGCAGCCCGCCCAATAACTTCAGAAGCCTTCATCCAATCATCACCAAATTTTGTCAGAATATGTATTGGTATAATATCTCGAACAGGTTTGATAACTAGCAATATTACTCTTGTCACTCAAGAGTTATCGCCCTTTAATTATAGAAAATACCTAAAATTAGTCTTGTCAGCCCAGTAACTTGAGACATCCAATCATCACCAAATTTAGTCAGAATGTGTATTAGCGAAATATCTTGGAGAAGTTTGATAACTAGCCATATCACTTGAGTCACTTGAGAGTTATTGCACTTTTACTATAGAAATTATCTCAAATCGGTCTTGTCTGATCAATAACCTTTAAAGCCTTTATGTTGATGGGCAGAATATCTTGGTCAGGTTCCACTCCCACACGGAATCCGCTGTGGTCGAGTGGTTAGCGTCGGGGATTTCGAAACAGGGTGTCCCT